>NQII01005686.1:142856-153899 GCA_002778355.1 Clitarchus hookeri | reverse complement strand
CTCCGTTTGTCTGCCGGCTGACTGCCTCGGGCCGACCGTATACGCGTTCCTGTTTTTTCTTTCCTTTGCACCTCCGCCGGTACGTGCCACCTGAACGGAAGACGCGCGTGACATGTATCCCAAGGATGCGTTCCGGACCAGGATGCGCGGGTCGGTATAAATGCTGGCTCCTGCGGCCAGTATCGGCACCAGAGCTCCGCCAGTCCTGTCGGAGGAAGCACCACACTCGCTGTACCTCGTCTTCTCGTCTGCCATGTCTGCACTCAAGGTATACTTCATTCGTGGTTACTTGCACATTTTCTGAACTTTTCTCAACTTTGGCAAGTTCTACTTTCACGCTGTCTCTCGGTTTCGTGCAAACAAAGGTTAACCAAGTCTAGAAAATTTAATTACGTACTTTCAAAATTAACCCCGTAAAATTAGAAGTAAATATACGTGCCCATAGCTGGATACATTTTTACGGAAATGTTGATCAGCATGCTTTCATATATGTTGGCAGTGCTGTCGAAAGTTGTTCCACGCCTCAGAGATGTATTAAAAATGTGACGACTGAACATGTGGTCTCGGAATTTATTCACTACATGTTCTGTTTCTCGAACAAAAAAAATTATTAAGAATGAGAACCTAACTTTCGCATTTACATTCGTAAAGTTTGTAAGTTATCGACCCATTAACAAAGCAGTCGAGCATATGTAAGTCTTAATTTTACATATTGTGGAATGAGAAAATAATGCAGAAAACTATACCTTCGGAGGTGCTTTCAAATGTCCTCAATTAGCTACGAAAAACCTACATAAATAAATGTGCAGCATTTAACCAAATTTACGAAATCTTTACCTATAAATAGGGATCCTTTCATTTCACGTTATGATTTCGTGGCATGGTCTATGTTCTGTGCTTTTTATAAACAATTTATTTGAGAACTAGTGGCCAGATATTTTATTCTTATCTCTACAGCTCAAATATTCTATATTCACAACACATTATTTCAGAAAACAAACAAAATTACTTATGTAGCTCAATGCTTAAAATAAACTTCAAGTCTACACTTACTTGTTAAAATTAAACATTATTTGTTCTCACTTCACACTATGGTTTCGTGAAATTTACTTTAACTTATTTTTAGTGTTACAACAATATATTTGGTAACTTGTTTCCAAAGACTTACTTGTACAAATACAAAAAAAAATTATAGTGCAAGTGACGTAGACCCTAAAAACTGAGTCTAAACTCTGGTCAATGTTGAACAGTGCATGGAACGGAGACACGTATGAGTGTTCCTGAAGTTAGTTCCCAAATAGTATTTAATATTGCTGCAAGCTTGCTTTTCACAATATCATACCTTGCTATGATTCTATTTCACTCAAGCCAAATTTTAAAAATACTTGCTTGTAGATAACTTGAATTAAACTCGCAACTTGCCAAGGCAAATTGTCAGCAAGTTTTGCAAATCAAGCTTCCTGTAAGCTTGCAACGCGGTTACTAGTTAGTTGAATTCAAGCTTGCTGGCTTCCACAAGTTCGCTGGCGTATCATGACAAGATCGATTAAAGCTTCTATATATCAAGCCTATTCTGCTATCGGAGATCAAAATTAATATTTCCATGTACAATTCAGTATACATTTTGGTAACATTTATTTTACCGCAGTGACAATGCTTTGGTCATTAACCCCTAGTTCTTCAGAGAATATGAGGAAGAGGGAGGTAGATTGATTTATATCTTCTGCAAATGTTCCCAACGTGGGCTCAGAATTGTCTGAAATACCGTAGAATTCGCGTGATTCAGACGATGGCAGATCTCGCTTTCCAAACAGACTCATGCTTTTAAAGGGGAAAATTATTACTGGAAAATATTCTAGTTTCGTAAAATCTTTATCGCAGAAATGTATAAAAATGGCATAGCAAATATTTATATAAACCATTAGTTAACCATCAATTACCACATGTGATTTCAAAGTTCTGTTGGAAAAACGCCGTTCTATATTGGAACGCAGAAACTGGCTGACCTGAGTTCTCTACAAAAGTTCATTTACGGTTATAGTATCATATGCACTGTTGTATTTAGTCAATATGAAGTGAAAATTTAACTCATATACTAAATATTTCAACAATTTTGTATGCAAAGCATTTAGTCAGTTTTCAAAAAGTTAGTATTTTATTTGAGTAGCTGATTCTTACACTCGAATACAAATAAACTATGTACATAACGCTAAACTCATTGTATGAGTGAAGCGTAGCGAGTATTACCATTTTACAGGCATTACAAGTCTTCGTGAAAATTCGTGCATGGAATCATCGAGAACAGTGCGGATTTAGGGGCATACCGCAAGACCCACTTTTCTGTTAATTTTTGCACACTAATTAACAATTTAATGAAAGTGCGCCTGCGTCAACTCATCCCATCTAACGAAAACGGCAACATTTTTTCCCCCATAAATATCAATAAACCATTAGTAGATATTCGGAAATATCGCGGATTTGTTCGGCAACAAGCTAGACTCCACAATCCTTCGTTCACGCCAGCCTCAGTTATTTTTCATTGGTCGATGCTCCAGTTTTACCCTATACCAGGTAGCATGGCATTCGGTCCTTCTTTTCTTGCATGCTAGTTATTCGCTCACATCCGTCCAGGTCGTGTCTAACAAACTGCGATCCAATTGGAAAATAAAGTCAAATGTTTATGTGTTTGAAGTATGGCTTGTCCTGAAATTCGTTCGCGACCTTTTCGGTCTCTATCTCTCAGTTAAAATTACTAATTGACATATTTATTCTGAGAGCCTACTGGGCGCATTCTATCAACATATGCATCACTAGGGTCTGCCATGGTATACGGCGACCATGTTCGTTGCTCCTCGGAATAGGAGCGATGGTTGGTGACTGATTGGTACTTGTCTGGATGCACAGTGTCACCTCGAGCATGCTTAAGGCTGTTGCCTCGTTAAGAATTTGGAATTGGGAAAAACATGTTAATTAAACTCGGTTTGTTGAAGCCACTTTTAAAGATATAAAGTTGAAAAAAAAATAGAGTTTTGGGGTATGACACTCTCAAGCTCTGTTTCGAGGAAAATATAACAATTTGTATTTCAGTAATGTTTTATTTAACTATTAAGTTTTCTGACCATTTGTAGGACATAGTAGAGGGGGCGTGTGTGTTGCAGAGCCTGGCCGTGGTTGCGCTGCTGGGGCTGGTGTGCCACTGCGCCGCGCTGCCGCAGGGGTACGGCCCGGGGGCGGAGTCCCTGCTCAGCAGGCAGTTTCCCGGCCAGCCGCCCTTCTCGGCGACCCAGTACTCGGCGGGAGACGTCAATCCAGAGACGGGCAACCGCTTCGCCGCGCGGCCCGTGCAGGAGCCAGGTGCCTACGGCTACGAGTCGGAGATCCCCGGCGCCAGGGCGTCCTTCAAGGCCTACAGCAGCGAGCCGCTTTACTCCGGTCAGTGCACGTCACCACCCCCTTATCAATCTCTCATCACGTCAACACACACGTCACGTTCTTTAACTAACGTGGCGCCGCGGTGGTGTAGTGGTTAGATTACTAGCCTGTAGTATCGCTCCCGGATTTCCGCACGTGGGAATCGTACCGGACGGTGCCGCTGGTTGGTGGGCTTTCTCGGGATATTTCGTGTCCCTCCTCTCTTGCATTCCGGCGCTGCTCTATACCCACCTCGCTACAACCTTATCGCCTCTGAAGACCGCGATGTTTATAGTCGCCAAAATCTCTCCACTCCAACAAACACACCGAGCGAGGTGGCACACCTGTAACAAACTGGAATCGCATTCTGGGGGCCTCGAGTTAGATTCCCGGTTAGGACACTCTTATTTAGATTTTCTAAGATTGTTCAAAATCATTCCAGGTGAATGCGGCGATGCTTTTTTACTGAAGGCCATGGCTGATTCATTAACCACCAAAGCTTCTCTGACAAAATTGCTCCATCTCTGTCGACGGCAAACCTTACTCATCGCAAGAACAAATATTTATACAGACAGTGAGGCAAGTAGATACGTATTTCATTCTCTTACTTGCAAAATGGCTTACATCCAAACAAAAATTTAACGTTTTAAGCAGCCATGTGGAAGAACAAAAATACCACAAAAACAATAAATAAGTGTTGTACGGTAGCGATACCAGTGTTTGTATAAATCATATCCAAATAGGTTACAAGCCATAGTAATTAAATTGTTGCCATACAAGACGATACAGAATCAGTGTTAAAAGGAGCAGACAAGATTTAGGAATGCATAACATAAACGACAGAATAAATACTAACAGACAAGAATGGCTAGACCACGCACTTATAAAATAAATAGAGGAATTAAAAAAACATTGAGCCACAAACCTGGAGAATTTAGACATGTGGACCGATCTTATAAAGGTAAGAGGTGGATGGGCCAGTTTGAGGACGCAGTGGACTCACAGTCTAGAGTATTGAGAAGAATAATGTGTTGTTCCTGTCTCCTGGCAGCATTAGCATGCATGGATGACAGGACGCTAGAGGTAATTGTAGCCGGCTGCCCTGTCCGAGAGACAAAACTGACGTATCGGTCAGCCGGAATAATTGACGAGGTGAGAGATGAGATGGGGGTGGAGTAACAGTGAATTGAGGTCTTAGGGTGGAAACCGGAGTGCCTCGAGAATGCTTTCCGCCGGGCAGTGCCTGAGAATGAACTGGGTATCCCGCAATGCAAGGGAAGTGACCGTTAGCAATCAGCGACACGCGTGAGTCTCGCTCTCTCCATTACACTCCGTTACTAACATCCGAGACGCGATGACCAGTTGGCTGTGGACTGGCCTCACACTTGGATTACAACAGCACAGGGCAACGTGGTTGACATCACTAGCCAGTACGGGGGCCACAGTGGCTGAGCAGTTAGCCTCTTCTCCTCCCGCCAAGGCGAACCGAGTTCAATCCCCGACCGGATCACCCCCGGATTTTGCATGTGGGAATCGTGCCGGACGATACCGCTGGTCGACGGGTTTTCTCGGGGATCTCCCGTTTCCCCCGCCCCTTCATTCCGGCACTGCTTCATACTCACCTAAATCCCCCTCATCTGCTCTCAAGACCTCGATGTTAAGAGCCGCCCGAATCTCTTCACACACTCTTTACACTTTAACTCAGACCTTGCATCATTCCTTCGACCTCCATATCAGCTTCTCATATCAGCTTCTCCCGTCAGGGACGACTGACACCTGCAGGTTTCACCTTGAAAACCAGTAATTCATTAGGTTTTAACCCATCCCTAGGGGCCACCTCTTCCAAATTATTACTGTTGTGTTATACAGACTGTTATTTGTTCTTCCGCACTGATGATAAAGCAAATTCGCGGTTATTTCACCACACGTAGCATGCTGTAGCATTATCATATCTGAATGCACAGTCATAGCCACAGTCATGAATAAAGCTGCCTTCTTCGAATGGCTTGATAAAGCCGGATTCTTTCTTTTCATGTACACTAAGATATCATATAGAGAACTTTGAGCAATAGTGCTTTTGTTCATCAACATACAACTTATCCAACTTCTTCCCATGTTCTGTGTTAGCAATTATTAATAGTCACACACTTGCTTAAATTACAAAACTGCTGAGTGGTTGTGAAAATATATTTTTAGGCGAAGGTTCGACCCGTTAAATCTTTCCACCACACGCAACCACTGAAGTGGTTCACTGGTCACATCACTGTGTTTTGACCATCATAGCATTGTCACCTACCACTGGGACTATAACGCCACCGTGTCCTCTCATACAAACTTAATGAAATGAGCCTTTCTGAATCAAAGTACAAGGCTCTCAGATTCAGACTCCAAATACTGAAATAAATTTTCTTATCCAAATCCTCAAAATAACTCACTGTACTGATTTGGTGTATTCGCATATTGATGTATTGAACATATGTTTCAGGAGTCGACAGTGCATATAACTACAATGCCCAGGCACTCAGGTCACAAGGCAAGCCTTATTGAAGAGACATCACTTGCTGAACACGTCAGTTCGAATATTCACCAGCGCTGCCAATGGCTGTACTCCAATAGTCAAGCTTATTTCACACTTTCAAACTTTTTTTTACATTTTCTACTGTGAGGCTGACAATAATGCTTCTCAATATTTTATTACTTAGCATTTAACAATAAAGCGGAAGTTCTACAAAATAAAATGTGTTCCTTTTATTTCAATGCTTTCCTGGTGTATCTTTTATGGTAATACGATAAATGTATTTAGATATAGGAATATAAATTTTAGTAATTTATTAAACGGCAATAAACGCACATATTTTTAATTAATTAAAATAACTCACAAACACATAAAAATAATTAAGTTCAACCGATATTCAATTAAAATATTTACAAATTAAACTACATTTTACACCAATCATATGTTTACATAACTACACTAACGTTAGTGAAAAATGCAACACCAATAAGGATACATGTGAAAGTCAATTGTGTATTGCCATGTACCTAATCGGAGGTATGAAGTTTTTCATACCTCAGATTAGGTACATGGCAATACACAATTGATTAAGATTACAGAACTGTACATGATCTCTATCCTTAAGAATTTAGTATGGTGTGAAGCCCCCACATGCTGCAACCGGAACCCCTAAATGTCTTGGTATGGAATCAAAGAGGACCTGGATATGTTCCTGGGGAATCTCCCTCCACGCGGTTTGTATGCGAGTCCACAAAGAATCAAAGGTGGTTGCTGGAGGACCGTCAAGAACAAGTCGCCGACCAACCATATCCCAGATATGTGCGATGGGCGACATCTCAGGCGAACGTGCAGGCCAGGGTAGCAGTGGTTCTCGTCGTTCATTAAAGAAGGCTTGAACATTCCTTGCCACATGTGGCCGTGCATAGTCCTGCTGAAATATAGCATGTGGAGTTGGCTGAAGGAGGGGCAGTACCTCGGACTCTAAACCCTCCCTGATGTAGCGGTTGCTGTTCAGATTGCCCTCAGTACGTAGGAGTCAAGATCGCATGTTTTATCCAATGGCGTCCCAAGCCACCATACTTGACGCCAGTCTGCTATGTCGCTCCACAATGCAGGCTGCTAGATTGCTGTCACCACGGTAGCATCTAACACGTATGCGGCCATCGCTGTAGGACAGGTTGAAGCGGGACTCGTCCGAAAACACTACATTTTGCCACTCTGCATGCCAGCGACAGCGTTCACGTTCCCATTGCAGTCTGAGGCGTTTGTACTTTCTGGACAATGGAAGCCGACACAATGGCAGGTGTGCCACTAGTACAGACTGCAGCAGACGGCGTCGAACCATCGATGCAGACAGGTTCACACCTGTTGCAGTGCTCCAGTGTCGAACCAATACTGTGGACGAGACTGTACGGTCCGTTACGGCCATGCGGACCATATGGCGTTCATTCCGTGTTGTGCATGGTCCAGCAACCGCTCGTTGCTGCATACGACCCTCTTCTATCCACTGGTTCCACACACGCATCACTGCCGTAGTAGCATGCCCTGTACGAGCCGAAATGACACAGTATGACAAACCCGTTTCTCGGAGACCGATCATTCTGCCCCGTCCGAACTCACTCACATGCTGGTATGGCGCCCTTTGACATCGACGAAGCATACTGGCACTTGCTTTCACTTCGTTTGAACGGCTTATCACTGACTGCGCTTGGCATAACATAGACATTTCCAGTCACACATGAGTGAGCGCTGTTGGGCCAACGTGTCACGTCACTAGGTAATATATTTAAAGCCTTCCTCATTGGCCATGTCACGTTCCTTAGCTGTACTTCCCTTTATGTGGGCAAAAATCTTTGACTATAATGGGGAAACCATGTGGATAACTACAACAACATGCACACAAATCCATATAATTTTGAAATATTATGCCTGTATTAACTTGATCGGAATAAACACGAAACAAGTACATATAAGTCATACAGGAGAAACAAAACCAACATGTTTGCATTATCACATTGTAATTGCTTTCGTATACGGGAATACATTTGACAAAGGTAAAATAAATCCACTGCTACATGTCTGCCTATGCAGAAATATTCTTTAGTACATGACTGTTTCTCACATGCCACATCATCGAAAACAAATACTGCTATTGGTGAAGTTTTACTTGGAGATACCACAAATTCGTTGTCACTGCATGGAAAATACTCCAGGCCATCGACAGCCTGTAGAATTTGTGCCAAGTGCTGGTACATGCTGTAGAGATCTTGAGTACAATAAACATTCTGAAACCGATGTACACTGGGCTCCTCCAGCAAACTTAGGAGCAAGCATGTTTTACACAGTTCGACGAACCAGTTATGATGCAGTATACAGTATTCGGAAACAGGCTTCCATGAAGTGATTAATAAGAGATGGCTTCATCCTCGCCTGTAATGCTTATTGCTAGAGTAACATCCTGCTTGACGATCTATATTCTCTTTCGTTTGGTGGTTCAATAATTATGGGAATATTTGGTAGTTGATTTTATTTTACCATTGTGGTATGGTTGAAAACNTTTCGTTTGGTGGTTCAATAATTATGGGAATATTTGGTAGTTGATTTTATTTTACCATTGTGGTATGGTTGAAAACTGAATTAAGTTCTGATTAAATTTTGTGTGTAATTTGGTTGTAAGGTATATGGTTTCTGCTCATTGCAGTCAGTTTATTATCTTTTCACCTTACTCTTTACGAGGTCCAATTCTGTTTTTTACAGTTTCAGCCGGTTAGATCGACAGTTAAATCGACACCAAGTTTGCTCCTTTAACCATATTTCTGGCTGTTGCCAGACACTTGTGTTCATCGGTTACGGTACAAAACTTGAACGATGGTGTTATTTTTGAGAAAAATGAGGACATTATCTTTTCCGATAGCTTCCATTTAAAAGTGTTAGAATTTGACCTACAAGCATTACACGAGGAATATGTACAGTTAGACAGTATGGTGAAAACAGGCGTTGATGTGCACAATAATTTTTAAACCAAAGGAGAAAATAGTTTATTTGATTAAAATATTGATTTGCTCTTTGGCAAGTAGAGGACAACCTCATAACCTACAAGATTGNTAATTTGATAAAAATATTGATTTGCTCTTTGGCAAGTAGAGGACAACCTCATAACATACAAGATTGAAGTTCTTTTGCTTACCTCTCTACTGCCTCAGTCGCCTACTAAAAAGAGGAATCTTAAACATTCGGGTCAAGGTGCTGAAAACTGTATTGTATTTTTGGATGATGGCGATTTGAAAAGTTTATAAAAGAGACGTTTATTCTTTTTTTGATGTTCAAGATAAAATATCCGTAAATATTAGTAATCATATCATTTAAATAAAAGATCTTGAAGATTATATCTTAAATACGACTAAAGGAATCCAGAAATTGGTTCCTCACTATTTAAATAGCTATAAGGTTTTGTATTCTGTTTTGAACCAAACTATGAATTAACTGTGAAACAAGATTGTGATTGTTAGTTTCAGGTTAGACCTCAGTACAATATTATTAAGAGTCATTGGAGCTTTGTATAGTGCTAGGTTAGAATTGTTCGATTCGAAGCATGCAAGTTGCAAGTTGAGCTCTACACTTTTGACTTCTAANTGTATAGTGCTAGGTTAGAATTGTTCGATTCGAAGCATGCAAGTTGCAAGTTGAGCTCTACACTTTTGACTTCTAACGCTTACATTGATATTTTGAACCAAATTCAACATTTTGTAACACTAACTCTAGATATCATTGCCCCAGTAACGTTTGAAAATCTTTACGCCTACTATGACTTCAGTACAGTACAAGAAATTATTTATAATTCTTCACTTAATGTTGTTGTAAATGTTCCTTTGTCAAATAAGGATAGTTTTCAGAGCTATCGTGTTTTTGCTGTTCCTGTGTTATTTCCAAAAGTAAACAGGTATCTGTTATTCAAAGTCTCTGATTTCCTTATTGTCAGCCAGGACAGAAAGCACTTTTCTCCTGTTAAAGCTAAATTTTTTCGCAATGTAAAGCTTATGGTAATACCATATACCCATCCAGCTTTCTATTTTTTTTATGCACAAGTTAATAGTTGTGATTTTAATCTATTCTCTGGTAAACCTCACCTTGATTTTTTCGACAAATCCTTTATNATGCACAAGTTAATAGTTGTGATTTTAATCTATTCTCTGGTAAACCTCACCTTGATTTTTTCGACAAATCCTTTATAACCGTAAAATTACCCTTTCTTCAGAAACTCACTCTATCTGGTTGTTTGCGACGAAACTTCCTATTGATGTAACCTTTTTGTGTAGGACAAATTTGTAATTTCAACCACCTTTCACACGCTCATTGTCAGAGTGGTTTTGTCAGCAATGCTTAACGTTGTGACATTGTCAGCCCTTTCTTCAAGACATTTGGCAAAGTAAACTCTTCTATTCACTCCAGTCAATCTTTACCTGTCATACATTTTCCAAAACTCGTTTCCAATATCACATCGTTGCAATTTTCTAAATGTCCTATTCTCTGTCCCAGTGATACCCTCATTAAGGTACTTGATTCCCTTCANTCACATCGTTGCAATTTTCTAAATTTCCTATTCTCTGTCCCAGTGATACCCTCATTAAGGTACTTGATTCCCTTCAAGCTTCCCAGTCCTAAGGCACTCATTTCCGTGACGTTATGCAACTTCTCCATCCCCACACCCTATTCCACCTTCTGNAGCTTCCCAGTCCTAAGGCACTCATTTCCGTGACGTTATGCAACTTCTCCATCCCCACACCCTATTCCACCTTCTGAGAACCTTAATGTTATATCTATGATTCTATCTACCTTTGCGGTGTTGTGCATCCTGTTTCATATCCCCTTTTAGTTGAAATCCAAGTTTTGTGCTAATATGCATCCTTCTCCACCCATTCTACCTTTCAAAGGAGAACATTCTGTTGTAATTCCTTTACCGGCTGTTTCAAGCTGTACGTCTTCCTTGTAATGTAAATGCTTGCCTTTGCGTTGTTTTATTAAGGAATATAATTGTGTGGAATTTAAGTTTTTTGTTGTTGGCACTGCTTTTGCCACATCTTTGCAGACCCAGCGTCCTGCTGGTTTCGAGGATATGA
>NQII01005686.1:78962-142764 GCA_002778355.1 Clitarchus hookeri | reverse complement strand
ATATGTGCCATATGTTTTAGCACTCGTTCAAAAAATTTTTCGTTACATTTTAAATTCTATTCCATAATTAATAACTTGGTGTATCGCCGATTTTTACTTACCATTTGTTTACTCACCATGAAAAAGTTTCTTAAAACCAGCTCTGTTATCCGGAATGAATGTTATGTCCAAACCTTTATCTGGTTATTTTTTTCTATGTTCCTTGTTTTAAGAATATTTTTCTTTATGTGAATTAATAGTTTATGTATGTAATTATGTTATGTGAAATCTGAATTACCAGTTGTTAAAATGGAAATGTTATTTAAGAATGTTTCTTGTCAAGTATTATACATATTTCAGGACCTTCTGTGTTTGTATCGATTGGTTGCGCGGAACAATACGTCCAGAGCATGCCACCATATATACAATATGTATATTTCCACTGTTTATTCTGTGCATCCTTCATGCTGCGATGCATTATGTGTTCGTAGTCACAAACCGTATACATACGCTGTGCAGCTTATTGCTTAGTGGAGGGTGACTGCGGTGTCACATTGAAATTACACTACATAATGCGAAGCACTATTTGCCCACAGTCATATGCCTTTTGTATACACCGGACAGTCCCTACATTCTTATTTTGTACAGCCAGCGCTAGTTTACTGTGTGCACAAACCGTGTTTGCATCGACTTTGCTTTGAAAGTGAATATGTACCACCGATGATGCGTTAACGCTTTCGTGCGTCAACGCAAAAGTTAAGCAAAAACTGAAGCAAATATGCGTGAGCTTTGAGGGGCCGTGCAAAGTCAACGGATAGTTTGCGTTTCTTGTCATACTGTATTTATAAATATTCTCTGAGGTTTTTAAATGACCGTAGAATAATTCTGGAAATTACAAGATCGCTCAATTACATTTAGTTCGTTAAAAACGAGGTTGGAGAAACCACGGGCGGATCCAGAGGGGAGTCATAGGGTACCTATTATTTTTTGAAAAAATTACAATGGAAGTCATCCCCCTCCCCCTTATGAATCGAATCAAAAGTCTAGACTGCAACTGCAGAATGTAAATTTCCCCCTCCCTCCCTTCCCCATCAACCGAAAGTCTAGATCCGCTCTTGGGAGATAATTTAATCTGTCCTGACGACATTCATTTAAAACTCTGTTCTCATCTTTCCATCACATATAACTTTTAAATATTAAAATACGAAGTATTTTTAATAATAACTCTAAATCTGCTATATTATAAATGAACTACTATAAAGTAAACAACGTTTATCCCAAAGCTGCAAGATAATGTTAACTCTATTTCGACTGTATACACTAATTTAATCCAAATACATTTTCTTAAAGCGGTATATTAATAGGTGTTTATTGGCACTTGAAAAAATCAAATATACAAAATTTGGTTTGTGAAAAATGCAACACCCAGAAATAATGGCCTGACTGAATCCAATCCCGGAGGATATGTAGAACACTGTACCAGCAATAAGTTATTACGACCGCAGAGAGATGGATTACACGTAGGCCCAACAGCGCTCACTCATGTGTGACTGGAAATGTCTATGTTATGCCAAGCTCAGTCAGTGATAAGCCGTTCAAACGAAGTGAAAGCAAGTGCCAGTATGCTTCGTCGATGTCAAAGGGCGCCATACCAGCATGTGAGTGAGTTCGGACGGGGCAGAATGATCGGTCTCCGAGAAACGGGTTTGTCATACTGTGTCATTTCGGCTCGTACAGGGCATGCTACTACGGCAGTGATGCGTGTGTGGAACCAGTGGATAGAAGAGGGTCGTATGCAGCAACGAGCGGTTGCTGGACCATGCACAACACGGAATGAACGCCATATGGTCCGCATGGCCGTAACGGACCGTACAGTCTCGTCCACAGTATTGGTTCGACACTGGAGCACTGCAACAGGTGTGAACCTGTCTGCATCGATGGTTCGACGCCGTCTGCTGCAGTCTGTACNTTCGACACTGGAGCACTGCAACAGGTGTGAACCTGTCTGCATCGATGGTTCGACGCCGTCTGCTGCAGTCTGTACTAGTGGCACACCTGCCATTGTGTCGGCTTCCATTGTCCAGAAAGTACAAACGCCTCAGACTGCAATGGGAACGTGANTAGTGGCACACCTGCCATTGTGTCGGCTTCCATTGTCCAGAAAGTACAAACGCCTCAGACTGCAATGGGAACGTGAACGCTGTCGCTGGCATGCAGAGTGGCAAAATGTAGTGTTTTCGGACGAGTCCCGCTTCAACCTGTCCTACAGCGATGGCCGCATACGTGTTAGATGCTACCGTGGTGACAGCAATCTAGCAGCCTGCATTGTGGAGCGACATAGCAGACTGGCGTCAAGTATGGTGGCTTGGGACGCCATTGGATAAAACATGCGATCTTGACTCCTACGTACTGAGGGCAATCTGAACAGCAACCGCTACATCAGGGAGGGTTTAGAGTCCGAGGTACTGCCCCTCCTTCAGCCAACTCCACATGCTATATTTCAGCAGGACTATGCACGGCCACATGTGGCAAGGAATGTTCAAGCCTTCTTTAATGAACGACGAGAACCACTGCTACCCTGGCCTGCACGTTCGCCTGAGATGTCGCCCATCGCACATATCTGGGATATGGTTGGTCGGCGACTTGTTCTTGACGGTCCTCCAGCAACCACCTTTGATTCTTTGTGGACTCGCATACAAACCGCGTGGAGGGAGATTCCCCAGGAACATATCCAGGTCCTCTTTGATTCCATACCAAGACATTTAGGGGTTCCGGTTGCAGCATGTGGGGGCTTCACACCATACTAAATTCTTAAGGATAGAGATCATGTACAGTTCTGTAATCTTAATCAATTGTGTATTGNGCTTCACACCATACTAAATTCTTAAGGATAGAGATCATGTACAGTTCTGTAATCTTAATCAATTGTGTATTGCCATGTACCTAATCTGAGGTATGAAAAACTTCATACCTCCGATTAGGTACATGGCAATACACAATTGACTTTCACATGTATCCTTATTGGTGTTGCATTTTTCACTAACGTTAGTGTAGTTATGTAAACATATGATTGGTGTAAAATGTAGTTTAATTTGTAAATATTTTAATTGAATATCGGTTGAACTTAATTATTTTTATGTGTTTGTGAGTTATTTTAATTAATTAAAAATATGTGNTATTTTAATTGAATATCGGTTGAACTTAATTATTTTTATGTGTTTGTGAGTTATTTTAATTAATTAAAAATATGTGCGTTTATTGCCGTTTAATAAATTACTAAAATTTATATTCCTATATCTAAATACATTTATCGTATTACCATAAAAGATACACCAGGAAAGCATTGAAATAAAAGGAACACANTATTCCTATATCTAAATACATTTATCGTATTACCATAAAAGATACACCAGGAAAGCATTGAAATAAAAGGAACACATTTTATTTTGTAGAACTTCCGCTTTATTGTTAAATGCTAAGTAATAAAATATTGAGAAGCATTATTGTCAGCCTCACAGTAGAAAATGTAAAAAAAAGTTTGAAAGTGTGAAATAAGCTTGACTATTGGAGTACAGCCATTGGCAGCGCTGGTGAATATTCGAACTGACGTGTTCAGCAAGTGATGTCTCTTCAATAAGGCTTGCCTTGTGACCTGAGTGCCTGGGCATTGTAGTTATATGCACTGTCGACTCCTGAAACATATGTTCAATACATCAATATGCGAATACACCAAATCAGTACAGTGAGTTATTTTGAGGATTTGGATAAGAAAATTTATTTCAGTATTTGGAGTCTGAATCTGAGAGCCTTGTACTTTGATTCAGAAAGGCTCATTTCATTAAGTTTGTATGAGAGGACACGGTGGCGTTATAGTCCCAGTGGTAGGTGACAATGCTATGATGGTCAAAACACAGTGATGTGACCAGTGAACCACTTCAGTGGTTGCGTGTGGTGGAAAGATTTAACGGGTCGAACCTTCGCCTAAAAATATATTTTCACAACCACTCAGCAGTTTTGTAATTTAAGCAAGTGTGTGACTATTAATAATTGCTAACACAGAACATGGGAAGAAGTTGGATAAGTTGTATGTTGATGAACAAAAGCACTATTGCTCAAAGTTCTCTATATGATATCTTAGTGTACATGAAAAGAAAGAATCCGGCNCAATGCTATGATGGTCAAAACACAGTGATGTGACCAGTGAACCACTTCAGTGGTTGCGTGTGGTGGAAAGATTTAACGCGTCGAACCTTCACCTAAAAATATATTTTCACAACCACTCAGCAGTTTTGTAATTTAAGCAAGTGTGTGNTTTAACGCGTCGAACCTTCACCTAAAAATATATTTTCACAACCACTCAGCAGTTTTGTAATTTAAGCAAGTGTGTGGCTATTAATAATTACTAACACAGAACATGGGAAGAAGTTGGATAAGTTGTAAGTTGATGAACAAAAGCACTATTGCTCAAAGTTCTCTATATGATATCTTAGTGTACATGAAAAGAAAGAATCCGGCTTTATCAAGCCATTCGAAGAAGGCAGCTTTATTCATGACTGTGGCTATGACTGTGCATTCAGATATGATAATGCTACAGCATGCTACGTGTGGTGAAATAACCGCGAATTTGCTTTATCATCAGTGCGGAAGAACAAATAACAGTCTGTATAACACAACAGTAATAATTTGGAAGAGGTGGCCCCTAGGGATGGGTTAAAACCTAATGAATTACTGGCTTTAAAGGTGAAACCTGCAGGTGTCAGTCGTCCCTGACGGGAGAAGCTGTTATGAGAAGCTGATATGGAGGTCGAAGGAATGATGCAAGGTCTGAGTTAAAGTGTAAAGAGTGTGTGAAGAGATTCGGGCGGCTCTTAACATCGAGGTCTTGAGAGCAGATGAGGGGGATTTAGGTGAGTATGAAGCAGTGCCGGAATGAAGGGGCGGGGGAAACGGGAGATCCCCGAGAAAACCCGTCGACCAGCGGTATCGTCCGGCACGATTCCCACATGCNGCCGACCAGCGGTATCGTCCGGCACGATTCCCACATGCAAAATCCGGGGGTGATCCGGCCGGGGATTGAACCCGGTTCGCCTTGGCGGGAGGAGAAGAGGCTAACTGCTCAGCCACTGTGGCCCCCGTACTGGCTAGTGATGTCAACNAGATCCCCGAGAAAACCCGTCGACCAGCGGTATCGTCCGGCACGATTCCCACATGCAAAATCCGGGGGTGATCCGGTCGGGGATTGAACTCGGTTCGCCTTGGCGGGAGGAGAAGAGGCTAACTGCTCAGCCACTGTGGCCCCCGTACTGGCTAGTGATGTCAACCACGTTGCCCTGTGCTGTTGTAATCCAAGTGTGAGGCCAGTCCACAGCCAACTGGTCATCGCGTCTCGGATGTTAGTAACGGAGTGTAATGGAGAGAGCGAGACTCACGCGTGTCGCTGATTGCTAACGGTCACTTCCCTTGCATTGCGGGATACCCAGTTCATTCTCAGGCACTGCCCGGCGGAAAGCATTCTCGAGGCACTCCGGTTTCCACCCTAAGACCTCAATTCACTGTTACTCCACCCCCATCTCATCTCTCACCTCGTCAATTATTCCGGCTGACCGATACGTCAGTTTTGTCTCTCGGACAGGGCAGCCGGCTACAATTACCTCTAGCGTCCTGTCATCCATGCATGCTAATGCTGCCAGGAGACAGGAACAACACATTATTCTTCTCAATACTCTAGACTGTNCGTCCTGTCATCCATGCATGCTAATGCTGCCAGGAGACAGGAACAACACATTATTCTTCTCAATACTCTAGACTGTGAGTCCACTGCGTCCTCAAACTGGCCCATCCACCTCTTACCTTTATAAGATCGGTCCACATGTCTAAATTCTCCAGGTTTGTGGCTCAATGTTTTTTTAATTCCTCTATTTATTTTATNTATAAGATCGGTCCACATGTCTAAATTCTCCAGGTTTGTGGCTCAATGTTTTTTTAATTCCTCTATTTATTTTATAAGTGCGTGGTCTAGCCATTCTTGTCTGTTAGTATTTATTCTGTCGTTTATGTTATGCATTCCTAAATCTTGTCTGCTCCTTTTAACACTGATTCTGTATCGTCTTGTATGNTTATTCTGTCGTTTATGTTATGCATTCCTAAATCTTGTCTGCTCCTTTTAACACTGATTCTGTATCGTCTTGTATGGCAACAATTTAATTACTATGGCTTGTAACCTATTTGGATATGATTTATACAAACACTGGTATCGCTACCGTACAACACTTATTTATTGTTTTTGTGGTATTTTTGTTCTTCCACATGGCTGCTTAAAACGTTAAATTTTTGTTTGGATGTAAGCCATTTTGCAAGTAAGAGAATGAAATACGTATCTACTTGCCTCACTGTCTGTATAAATATTTGTTCTTGCGATGAGTAAGGTTTGCCGTCGACAGAGATGGAGCAATTTTGTCAGAGAAGCTTTGGTGGTTAATGAATCAGCCATGGCCTTCAGTAAAAAAGCATCGCCGCATTCACCTGGAATGATTTTGAACAATCTTAGAAAATCTAAATAAGAGTGTCCTAACCGGGAATCTAACTCGAGGCCCCCAGAATGCGATTCCAGTTTGTTACAGGTGTGCCACCTCGCTCGGTGTGTTTGTTGGAGTGGAGAGATNCGAGGCCCCCAGAATGCGATTCCAGTTTGTTACAGGTGTGCCACCTCGCTCGGTGTGTTTGTTGGAGTGGAGAGATTTTGGCGACTATAAACATCGCGGTCTTCAGAGGCGATAAGGTTGTAGCGAGGTGGGTATAGAGCAGCGCCGGAATGCAAGAGAGGAGGGACACGAAATATCCCGAGAAAGCCCACCAACCAGCGGCACCGTCCGGTACGATTCCCACGTGCGGAAATCCGGGAGCGATACTACAGGCTAGTAATCTAACCACTACACCACCGCGGCGCCACGTTAGTTAAAGAACGTGACGTGTGTGTTGACGTGATGAGAGATTGATAAGGGGGTGGTGACGTGCACTGACCGGAGTAAAGCGGCTCGCTGCTGTAGGCCTTGAAGGACGCCCTGGCGCCGGGGATCTCCGACTCGTAGCCGTAGGCACCTGGCTCCTGCACGGGCCGCGCGGCGAAGCGGTTGCCCGTCTCTGGATTGACGTCTCCCGCCGAGTACTGGGTCGCCGAGAAGGGCGGCTGGCCGGGAAACTGCCTNGGCACCTGGCTCCTGCACGGGCCGCGCGGCGAAGCGGTTGCCCGTCTCTGGATTGACGTCTCCCGCCGAGTACTGGGTCGCCGAGAAGGGCGGCTGGCCGGGAAACTGCCTGCTGAGCAGGGACTCCGCCCCCGGGCCGTACCCCTGCGGCAGCGCGGCGCAGTGGCACACCAGCCCCAGCAGCGCAACCACGGCCAGGCTCTGCAACACACACGCCCCCTCTACTATGTCCTACAAATGGTCAGAAAACTTAATAGTTAAATAAAACATTACTGAAATACAAATTGTTATATTTTCCTCGAAACAGAGCTTGAGAGTGTCATACCCCAAAACTATGTTTTTTTTTTCAAGTTTATATCTTTAAAAGTGGCTTCAACAAACAGAGTTTAATTAACATGTTTTTCCCAATTCCAAATTCTTAACGAGGCAACAGCCTTAAGCATGCTCGAGGTGACACTGTGCATCCAGACAAGTACCAATCAGTCACCAACCATCGCTCCTATTCCGAGGAGCAACGAACATGGTCGCCGTATACCATGGCAGACCCTAGTGATGCATATGATGATAGAATGCGCCCAGTAGGCTCTCAGAATAAATATGTCAATTAGTAATTTTAACTGAGAGATAGAGACCGAAAAGGTCGCGAACGAATTTCAGGACAAGCCATACTTCAAACACATAAACATTTGACTTTATTTTCCAATTGGATCGCAGTTTGTTAGACACGACCTGGACGGATGTGAGCGAATAACTAGCATGCAAGAAAAGAAGGACCGAATGCCATGCTACCTGGTATAGGGTAAAACTGGAGCATCGACCAATGAAAAATAACTGAGGCTGGCGTGAACGAAGGATTGTGGAGTCTAGCTTGTTGCCGAACATATCCGCGATATTTCCGAATATCTACTAATGGTTTATTGATATTTATGGGGGAAAAAATGTTGCCGTTTTCGTTAGATGGGATGAGTTGACGCAGGCGCACTTTCATTAAATTGTTAATTAGTGTGCAAAAATTAACAGAAAAGTGGGTCTTGCGGTATGCCCCTAAATCCGCACTGTTCTCGATGATTCCATGCACGANGTGCAAAAATTAACAGAAAAGTGGGTCTTGCGGTATGCCCCTAAATCCGCACTGTTCTCGATGATTCCATGCACGAATTTTCACGAAGACTTGTAATGCCTGTAAAATGGTAATACTCGCTACGCTTCACTCATACAATGAGTTTAGCGTTATGTACATAGTTTATTTGTATTCGAGTGTAAGAATCAGCTACTCAAATAAAATACTAACTTTTTGAAAACTGACTAAATGCTTTGCATACAAAATTGTTGAAATATTTAGTATATGAGTTAAATTTTCACTTCATATTGACTAAATACAACAGTGCATATGATACTATAACCGTAAATGAACTTTGGTAGAGAACTCAGGTCAGCCAGTTTCTGCGTTCCAATATAGAACGGCGTTTTTCCAACANACCGTAAATGAACTTTGGTAGAGAACTCAGGTCAGCCAGTTTCTGCGTTCCAATATAGAACGGCGTTTTTCCAACAGAACTTTGAAATCACATGTGGTAATTGATGGTTAACTAATGGTTTATATAAATATTTGCTATACCATTTTTATACANGAACTTTGAAATCACATGTGGTAATTGATGGTTAACTAATGGTTTATATAAATATTTGCTATACCATTTTTATACATTTCTGCGATAAAGATTTTACGAAACTAGAATATTTTCCAGTAATAATTTTCCCCTTTAAAAGCATGAGTCTGTTTGGAAAGCGAGATCTGNTTTTACGAAACTAGAATATTTTCCAGTAATAATTTTCCCCTTTAAAAGCATGAGTCTGTTTGGAAAGCGAGATCTGCCATCGTCTGAATCACGCGAATTCTACGGTATTTCAGACAATTCTGAGCCCACGTTGGGAACATTTGCAGAAGATATAAATCAATCTACCTCCCTCTTCCTCATATTCTCTGAAGAACTAGGGGTTAATAACCAAAGCATTGTCACTGCGGTAANAATCAATCTACCTCCCTCTTCCTCATATTCTCTGAAGAACTAGGGGTTAATAACCAAAGCATTGTCACTGCGGTAAAATAAATGTTACCAAAATGTATACTGAATTGTACATGGAAATATTAATTTTGATCTCCGATAGCAGAATAGGC
Organism: Clitarchus hookeri; assembly: GCA_002778355.1. Taxonomy (NCBI): domain Eukaryota; kingdom Metazoa; phylum Arthropoda; class Insecta; order Phasmatodea; family Phasmatidae; genus Clitarchus; species Clitarchus hookeri. The sequence continues at coordinate 133,401 of NQII01005686.1, read as the reverse complement.
TTGATATATAGAAGCTTTAATCGATCTTGTCATGATACGCCAGCGAACTTGTGGAAGCCAGCAAGCTTGAATTCAACTAACTAGTAACCGCGTTGCAAGCTTACAGGAAGCTTGATTTNGCGAACTTGTGGAAGCCAGCAAGCTTGAATTCAACTAACTAGTAACCGCGTTGCAAGCTTACAGGAAGCTTGATTTGCAAAACTTGCTGACAATTTGCCTTGGCAAGTTGCGAGTTTAATTCAAGTTATCTACAAGCAAGTATTTTTAAAATNGCAAAACTTGCTGACAATTTGCCTTGGCAAGTTGCGAGTTTAATTCAAGTTATCTACAAGCAAGTATTTTTAAAATTTGGCTTGAGTGAAATAGAATCATAGCAAGGTATGATATTGTGAAAAGCAAGCTTGCAGCAATATTAAATACTATTTGGGAACTAACTTCAGGAACACTCATACGTGTCTCCGTTCCATGCGCTGTTCAACATTGACCAGAGTTTAGACTCAGTTTTTAGGGTCTACGTCACTTGCANCATGCGCTGTTCAACATTGACCAGAGTTTAGACTCAGTTTTTAGGGTCTACGTCACTTGCACTATAATTTTTTTTTTGTATTTGTACAAGTAACAGAAACCTTTGTTCAATGGTTTATATAACAACATTGTGATTTTTATTCTTAAAGTAAATTTCACGAAACCATAATGTGAAATGTGAAAAAATAATGTTTAATTTTAACAAGTAAGTGTAGACTTGAAGTTTATTTTAAGCATTGAGCTACATAAGTAATTTTGTTTGTTTTCTGAAATAATGTGTTGTGAATATAGAATATTTGAGCTGTAGAGACAAGAATAAAATATCTGGCCACTAGTCCTCAAATAAATTGTTTATAACAAGCACAGAACATTTTTACTGTGTGGTCATTAAAAGAATGGAAGAGATCGAAGCCTGATAGTAGAGTATTAGTAACATTTTGTAAACCGGTTCAGTGTTCAGGTTCCGAGTCATACCTAGGGGCAGCTCTCGAGCCATGTTTTCAAATTAAGTGTTACACCTTAGTGTTCACGGACACCTAGAACCCAACAGTGAGATCATGCTGATGGTAGGTCCTGTTACTTCGCGCGTGAATAATCAGTGTACTTCACGAACTACAAGCAGACTGCCGCTCTATCGTCCACTGGCAATGAGTCCTGGTAAGCCTGGTAATACTCAGATGCTAAAGTAAGACGGCATTACTTTTTTTTTTAATTCAGTAAACTTTTGTTGACCTGAGTTATTCTCTTGCCGACTATTAAGCAGAGATATTATAATTTTGCGTTTTAAAATGGTACCATGCTAGACATCACGATATTCTACATTTACTCCAGCAGATGCCATTTGCTCATTAGCTGCCGCCGGAGTCTGAGGTAATTCTCCTGTTCGGCTGGGGGCCGTGGTAGTGTAGTGGTCAGACCACTAGTCTCCCACTAAGACGAACCGGGTTAAATTTCCGGAGGGGTCGCTCCTGGATATTCGCACTTGGGAAACGTGCCAGATGATGCCGATGGTCAGCGGGTTTTCTCGGGTATCTCCCGTTTCCTCCACTGTTGCATTTCAGCGCTGCTCCATACTCACCTAATTTCACCCTCATCAGCTCTCAAGACCTCGATATTAAAGAGCTGCCCAAATATCTCTCCACTCTGTCCTATTCAGCTCGTCCACACTGACTTAAGCCACCCGAGTAATGAATGCATACTATTGGTTCAAACTTCTCCAGTGTGTACCTCATCAGCGGATGTTTAATGACAAATGTGAAACTGACAAACAGTTATATGACACCGACCATGTCACCAAATCATAACGCGAAATGAAAGGATCCCTATTTATAAGTAAATATTTCGTAAATTTTGTTAAATGCTGCACATTTATTTATGTAGGTTTTTCGTAGCTAATTGAGGACATTTGAAAGCACCTCCGAAGGTATAGTTTTCTGCATTATTTTCTCATTCCACAATATGTAAAATAAAGACTTCCATATGCCCGACTGCTTTATTAACGGGTCGATAACTTACAAACTTTACGAATGTAAATGCGAAAGTTAGGTTCTCATTCTTAATAATTTTTTTTGTTCGNTACGTGTCTCCGTTCCATGCACTGTTCAACATTGACCAGAGTTTAGACTCAGTTTTTAGGGTCTACGTCACTTGCATTATATTTTTTTTTTTTTGTATTTGTACAAGTTAGTTTTTGGAAACTAGTTGCAAAATATATTTTTGGACCACTTAAAATAAGTTAAAGTAAATTTCACGAAGCCATAATGTGAAATGAGAACAAATAATGTTTAATTTTAACAAGTAAGTGTAGACTTGAAGTTTATTTTAAGCATTGAGCTACATAAGTAATTTTGTTTGTTTTCTGAAATAATGTGTTGTGAATATAGAATATTTGAGCTGTAGAGATAAGAATAAAATCTCTGGCCACTAGTTCTCAAATAAATTGTTTATAAAAAGCACAGAACATAGACCATGCCACCAAATCATAACGTGAAATGAAGGGATCCCTATTTATAAGTAAAGATTTCGTAAATTTGGTTAAATGCTGCACATTTATTTATGTAGGTTTTTCGTAGCTAATTGAGGACATTTGAAAGCACCTCCGAAGGTCTGGTTTTCTGCATTATTTTCTCATTCCACAATATGTAAAATTAAGATTTACATATGCCCGACTACTTTGTTAATGGGTCTATAACTTACAAACTTTACGAATGTAAATGCAAAAGTTAGGTTCTCATTCTTAATAATTTTTTTTGTTCGAGAAACAGAACATGTAGTGAATAAATTCCGAGACCACATGTTCAGTCGTCACATTTTTAACACAACTCTGAGGCGCAGAACTACTTTCGACAGCACTGCCAACATATCTGAAAGCATGCTGATCAACATTTCCGTAAAAATGTATCCAACTACGGGCACGTATATTTACTTCTGAGTTTAAGGGGTTAATTTTAAAAGTACGTAGNACGTATATTTACTTCTAATTTTACGGGGTTAATTTTGAAAGTACGTAATTAAATTTTCTAGACTTGGTTAACCTTTGTTTGCACGAAACCGAGAGACAGCGTGAAAGTAGAACTTGCCAAAGTTGAGAAAAGTTCAGAAAATGTGCAAGTAACCACGAATGAAGTATACCTTGAGTGCAGACATGGCAGACGAGAAGACGAGGTACAGCGAGTGTGGTGCTTCCTCCGACAGGACTGGCGGAGCTCTGGTGCCGATACTGGCCGCAGGAGCCAGCATTTATACCGACCCGCGCATCCTGGTCCGGAACGCATCCTTGGGATACATGTCACGCGCGTTTTCCGTCCAGGTGGCACGTACCGGCGGAGGTGCAAAGGAAAGAAAAAACAGGAACGCGTATACGGTCGGCCCGAGGCAGTCAGCCGGCAGACAAACGGAGCGACCAAATCGTGAGCATGACTTCTCGTCTTGCACTTCGTGTGCGATGTCGGGTGGGGGTGTTGCGAAGTGGCCGCCCCGGGGGATGGCAAGGTTATGGTCTCGTCTTGGCTGAAGACACCGGGTGGCCTTCGTACGCCAACCGTGTCCGGGCCACGCCGGCCGCCTTCCGCGATATACTTCTGAGCGTTCCGCAGCAGCAACCCCCGTCACTGCTTCCAACATAGTTTAAAGAAAGAGAAAGATTTGGGCAGCTCCTAAGGGTGGATTTGCAATAGAATGTAGGTAGAGGTTAAGGTACCCGCATACCGGGAGTTATTTTTCTTCGTCTGAAGCCGAGTGGCGTGGGAGAAATAGGGCCACACTGTTACGTGCGTCTAGTGTCCCAGCGCCACTAAGCGCAAGGCTCTGAACTGGCGTGCAGTGATCTCGTCGTGTTGCGTGTAATTATGGGACTTAAGGCGATGACACTATCATTTTGTTGGTGGTAGCAAGGTTACATGCAGGACCCCAGAAAATATTTTTGTATACATTTGACGCGTTTACGTTGAGACACAGCGCTATGAAAAAGTCGTTTTTAGCTATGTTTTAGTACTCTGAAACGGTGTTTCTAATGTGCGTGACGTCTTGACAGCTTTGAAGAGTCTTCGTCTGAAGTTTGTCTTATATTCCTATATCGGTACATCGGGGACATATTTAATGTTGTCAGGGGAAAACAGGCATTTAAAACATTCTACAACGCAGCTCAAGCGCCAGATAGGTGGTCTCCTCAACACCTCGTAACAGCGAGATCGTTAGAGACGGAGCAAGTTGCTCAGAGAAATAGGAACGGGGGAGGAATCAGCCATGTTCTCTAGNGACAGCGAGATCGTTAGAGACGGAGCAAGTTGCTCAGAGAAATAGGAACGGGGGAGGAATCAGCCATGTTCTCTAGCGACTAACGATCCCAACATTCACCTGCAGCGACTTTGGAGAAACCGCGATGGCCGGACGGAGACTGGAACGTAGGTTCTCCCGAATGCGAGTCGGGAGGTTTGCCTCGGCACCAGCTCGCTCGGTGAGNCTCCCGAATGCGAGTCGGGAGGTTTGCCTCGGCACCAGCTCGCTCGGTGAGTTTACAATTGAAAAATACAGTAGCCGCCGATCGCGTCTCCCGTGTTTGCAATTTACACACAATTCACATGACATTCTTTAATTCCAGCCAGTAAAGCGTGCCCTCTTTACGTTTTGTTTATAACTGACAACATACCCTCACAGGATTTTTGGGAGGGGGGTTGGGGTGTGACGCTGGCCACGGCTTTCCCCAGAGCCCTTGTTGACCCGCGCACGCCACCTAGTGGAGCAGGTAGGAACGCTCTACACAAGGTACCGTTCGCATGTCGCACGACCGGAGGCCACACGCTCAACTTTTGCTACCCAAGTCAGTGTAACGACTTTCACTGCCACAAGGCATAATTTTGTTTTAACCGCATCAACGAACCTGATCAACCCTTCATAATTAATACCGTAATTATTAGTAATACGGGAAATGGACGTGACAAAATTTCTGCACTAACAGAATACCGAGTGTGCAAACTGCCAACCACGTGGTCGCCGAGAACTAAGTAATCCAGTAAATTTATGAAAACCTAACTAGTGCGAGTAATACTTATTGAAGGAACACAGTAACAGTAACAATTAATAATACTTTTAACCAGTGCTGTGTATAATAAATTAGATACACGTGTCTTGACTCTGGTAGTGGAACACTTGAACTCTAACTGAACCACGCCAGAATTATGATGGCGAACTAATGTAATTTTTTAATTAATTAAAAGTATTTTTAATTAATGCGTAATCTCTCTCTTCTTGTTTGAAAGTTTTCTATGTGTGTATTTTCTTTTTCAGGTAATTTCAAATACTAATTTTTAAAATATTGAAAATGCTATAAAAAGTACTGCCATGTAATTGTTATCACTTTTTTGTATGTCAATGTAAACCGCAATGCACGCCGTGCAAATTGCAATGTATTTATCGGGGCTATATGTTTAATTTCACTCATTTCATTTTTGTCAAGTGATATTCCGTTTTGGCGGGTGGCGGTCGACGACCGTTACNACACAATCGTCATCACAGAGTATCGGACATCAGGGTAGGTCGCGTCACTCTGTTCGGGGGTGAGGCGACTTACTACTACAACCACGTTCACTGCAATAGACTTGTAATCATACTGGAACCTATTTATTTAACTTCTTCCTGCACCCCCAAGTACGCCTCCCTTCCAGAGCAGACTCACTGCCCCTCCGGCATAGCGTAAAACTTAAATCTTTTGTCACGCCTGTCTACGCCTTTTTGATAACAGTTTAGACCAATGTGGGACCTCGTGCAGCGCACCCTCTTAATTTCTGTACCATCTCATCTGGATTTTCTCAAATACAACTGGTATTTTTCTGGAAACCGATTTGTATGTGCACCTTATTCCTGCTTCACGGGGATCTTAAGGGTGACGGACCGTTGCAAACCGTCAACTACCTGCCATGTTTCTCTACATCACATAAGTCTGGGTGTATTTATGTGAAATTTGAAGTGTTTATGTCAGTGCATTGGAACGGCATGCTGGGGAGCCACAATGCCGCAGACCGGGAGAGTGTATGTTTCGTCGTATATCTAACAGCCCGACGTCAATCATCATGCGCGACCTCGTTAAGACACGAGGCGGGCGCAGGGTCCATTAGCCTGGGCTTTTCGAACACGGCCCACCTCAAGAGTCTCGTGCTAACCCGAGCGGATTCCCTTAACTGGTTAGCTGGCGCCCTTCGGACATTCATCTCATCGCTGGAACCCTATGACCAATCCCGAAACGTGTCAGTTAGCATACATCGGTATCTCTCATGTTGTACTCGTTGACCGCGAATGCAGCGCTCCAAGCGGCTGGGAAAGTGCAAATCCAATATGGCGGGAACCACGGCGCCAGCGAGGCGGGCTAGCTCGCGATGTCACGTGCCTAGCAACGTATTACCACTTGTTTACAACTGGTTGCTAAGCAATCTTTTGTTTACACTCAAGTGTGTGTATTTGTATAACACACACTTGCGTTTTTATATATCTTATACAAACACATGTATGCGTGCATTTATATAGATCTTACAAATGCACGCACTTTCACTGTATTTGTATATTTTATGTAAACATGTGCGAGTGTGCGTGTTTTCGCTTGGCTGTTAGGGATGCAGTTTAAATACTATTGTAATTAATGTAATATTACATATAAATGTTAATGTTTACTGTTTACTTTTAGGATTATTATCCTTAAGTAAAAAATGACACGCATACACAGATATATATGTATGTGTTTGTGTCTGTTTTACTTAAGGGTAATAATCCTTATATTTATACATATATATATATATATATATATATATATATATATNTATATATACTATATTGACTTGATTCATATCTCATTACTGAGTTGTAAGGAATGCAAATAAATGAATGAATATACCCAATTAACCTTCAGCAAAATAGTTTTCTGAACAAAATGAAGTAATACGTGCGGTTATAGTATTCAAATAAATGTAATTAGCAATTTATAATTTATGATAGAAAATGCGTACTGCCCAGAATGATATAAAATATCATTACATGTGATAATATTTGTGACAAGTTGTAAAAAAATGCTTATTAAACAAAATAACAATATCCTTAATTTTCTCTTTTCACATAGTGTTATTTCAAGTCAGTTTGTATGTTATTACAATAGCTACCGTGGTGAACAATACAACTCCGAATATTCCAATTTTGTGAAATAGTGTTTAAAAATTAAGAAAATCGTCTCTTATTATGCGATGATCTGAAGCGACAAGATGATCACAAAAGTTTTCGGCATGTTTGCAACTCCTCCCATCACACATGTCCCTAAGTTCTTCTTAAAACATGAACATGCTTCAAAATTTCACAGTGACTGTCAAAATTTTGTAAAAATGTATCCAGATACATATTTTTTTCAATATCTACAAGCATCATTACAATGTTTGCATCAAGCAATTTTTCTTGTTGCTTATAATATTTTTTCCCATTAAAATCACATAATTAAGTTTACCAGATTTTTAATAATCAGATACCCGGTCGATGATGTAGTAAAGATCCATTAAACAGCAATTAGCAACTGCTATGAATTATAACTTTCCCAAACAATATTTCAAAGGTTTTGTAAATGGTATTCAATAATTGTGCATAGTTTTCTGTGTGTTTTCTACTGTGGTGCATGTTGATATATGTAACTTCCCAGTTTTCAACAGAAACACAAGTAGCATTTAATGTCTACTTCATTATTGGTATAAACTTTGTAAACAACGATTCGTTACCAATTCAATCTTACTTTGACCACACAATTAAATTGTTTTTTACCTCTCATACCAGTTCGTTTAATGCACACTGTCATTGTTTGGTTTACTTGGATTACAAAAGCTTTCTGAAAGCATTTTCAAGTAGTTATCCTAATTTTCCCGAAATAAGCCCTGTCAGTAGTTATTTCACCCACCTAGAATAATGAGGAAATATTTTTTTAGCTTAACTAACCTACATTAGGTGAATCATTTATTTATAAGTAAGATAATCTAGCAAAATGAATTATTTTCTTCAAGTTGAACTAATATATTCAAGTGAGTGATTTCCCAACAATTTCCCTCAGTTTTACAGTTGTATCAGGTTTATTTATTATGTCAACAGAATTACAAAATGGGTTTATGCAATAATGATCCGGCAACTACTATAAAACATTATTTCCATACACTGAGTGGTGTTTGCCCTGTAAATAATGTCATGGTTAACTAAGCACTGTAAAAACATTGTTCTTCATATAAGTGCCTCAGGACCGGATTTCCCATTAGGCCGAATAGACCCGGGCCTAGAGCAGCACATTTGTGGGGTTGGCATGCCATGACAGACAAAATAGCAAAAAAAAAATCCCTGTTCTTTTAGAACTGTGTGCTAGAATAAAATTAATATCAATTTTATAATAAACCCATTTAAAGTGACTGATAAATATGTTTGAGAGTCAATTGTTTATTATCAGTGACGGGCGGTACATCCAGCTGGCTCAGTGCTGCATTAATTCATTTTTCCCGAAATTTGGAAAGGGAGTCTAGGGTTTCTCCCCCGGAAATTTTTTTGTTTAAAACGTTAAAAATAGTGATATTTAGGTATATTTTGCGCAAAACCATCTCGTGTTCAATTGGCAAGAACTCTACAATTTTTACCACGAAAGTATAACTTTTAAATAAATTGCTTAAATTATTGCCATGAAATTTTTTTTCCACACCATTATACAGAATATTTTTGTGCTATTATATTGGCAACAAAAACAGTTGTATTGTCTCTTACACTAAATTTCAACCTTCAATGGAACATAAACATTCAGCGTAAAAATTGATCTAGTCTGTCCACGGCTAAATTTTTCTTTTCTAAAAAGTAACTGAGATATTTTTTATGTGTTTTAGAAGAATGTTTAATTTAAGTTGTTTTTATGGTATTATAACTGTGCACTATTAATTTACCTAAAAACATTTTACATCATAAACTTATTCATATTTATATTGACGTAAAATACTGTCCAAAATAACTTATCTAAACGTGGACAAGCCTTCTTCTCAGCACACATATTCAGCACTCCCTCCTGCCATCATTTCAGCAGCAGTTAGGAGAAGTACTGTCTAGACATGACGTCACAGTACACACTTACCAACATCTCCAGCCAAAATAAGTTCTACAGCATAAAGCAAATAAAGTAATAGTGCAGAGTGTACACTCAATGTTATCCCATGGGCAGGTTTTTATGTGGTTATGAGAAAACGCAAAATTGACATACACAAAATCGAATTCGCTGCTTCTTTAAACAATTTACGCACAGTTCAACTCACTTGTGATACTTACAACTATCCATAACTTGTTTACACAAAACGCTTAGCCATTTACTTGCATTTCAAATACATATAGCAAACAAATTTTGTTGAAAAATAGTTGGCAATTTTGTTTGCAAGCAAAGTGCAGCGTACCTAATGCTTTTTTTTCTAGCTCTAGAAGTTAAAGTGTCTTTATTTTAGTTGTAATATTTTCAGGGTAATGTATTTTTACATTACCAGTCCTTTTTATATTTTAACCAAAATTCATTTCAAAAAATTCTGGACTTTGTTGGGATGTTTCCATCATGTGGTTTGCCTTAACTTTTTCTATGTATTTGCGCTTTACAAAATTAAGTAACATTGGCTTACCTGAAAAAAAAATATAAATAAATAATCATTAATACATATTATCACAGAGGAGGAAAAATAGTTTCCAATTTTCGTGGGACAAAACGGGTACAGTAGTAGTATTGGCTGCAATAGCATTAAACCAAATAATTCCAACGTAAGATTAATATTAACACTGCCCCACATTATTAAACACAAATACTGAAGTAAATGAATTATTTACTCACAAATTCACTCCTAAACACACTTCCTGAAGCCAAGTCACGCCATTTTTATGTCTGTCATGAATACCACTCTGAAAGTCGTGAAATGAACAACAAAGTGCATTAAAAAGAATTCAAGGGATAAAAAATAATAATAAAAAAAATGTCATGCATTCAATTATAATAAACTATGTTAAAAATTAAGACATGTAAAGATTCCAGCATTTAAAGCTTTTGTTTATGTTTTCTTTTCTTTTGAGTTGTATGTTTATTTATTTTGGAAACGTTAACTATTTATTTTGAAGTCCCTAGCCTCAGGTATAGCTACATTTTTATTTCAGGACATCACCTCTAAATTTTTAATATATATTTTGGTTTGATAACTTTTCACGTTTTTTGCAGTCTGCTTCTTTATTTTATTTGTTATATGAACTGAGCTCAGGTATCTTTGGTAAAGATAATTATTTTTCTTCGTTTTTATATTTGCATTTTTACCTGGATTTATCCAGCAGTTTTGGCCACGGAGGAATGTATAAATTACAGTACTGATTAGCCTATGACGTAGCAGGAAGTGACGTATTTATGGAATTTTGCTTATAATTAGCGTCATTCATGTGAACCCCGGTGATTAATTACTCTCTCCTCGGACGCTATGACGAGCTGTACAATGTAAAGTTTTGTCTGCAAGATGTGATTGTAACTTTGGAATTACCGCCCAATGTAAGTGTAGGAATGGTGTTAGAGGGGCGTCAGGTTGTAAATATCCGGGGCACGAAAGAAGAGGCCCGAAAACGGATAGCAAATAGTTTTTGAGTGCTTCAAATACGCTGACAGCCCTCTCCACCAGCATTTAAGTATGATCTACAGGGCTGAGTAATATGACTTGGCATAATTTTACGCTTGTGTGCTCTTAGACAATTTTAAATTTACATTTGAATTTTTAAGAAGGGCGATAATTTTTCCACGAATCTATCCAGAAGCCAGAAGAGAGAATTTTGTGTTCTAAAACCAAGCTACATCTACGAAAATTTTAAGTATTTTTCTGCTGAGAAAACTAGTATTTTTCTGCTGAGAAAAATTATGAGCCAGTTCCATTTTTGCTCACTTAAATTATTTTTTTGGTTGCTGAGATTTTAAGAGGTGATTTTAGTCATTTGTTTCTTCTCAACTGAATATAATTTTGATTGACAGCACATTTTCCTTGGATTTGATTAATCTAACACTGCATACAGAACTTATGATTTTGAAATTAATAATAAAGCATATTTGCATACAATCATTTCAATTAATAAAACTTATATTTCTTGCACTTATAAATTGTGTTACGCTTTGTGTTGATGTAGCTAGAATTTCCTTATCAAGTTATTTGCATGTTTTGTTTTCCTTTGTTTTCCATATAAATAGTATGAAATTATGTCTAGTGTTATTATATGTTAAATCAAAGGGTAAATGAGTCACGTAAGTTCGTCTCATGAAAGTTTTTCTTTAATGCATTACAATTGCTCCAGTATCTACTTACCTGTGTCCACAATTAAAATTCTGACATTTTCTGAACTATTACTATTTGAAGCCAATTTTCTCACGCTGCATCAGCCAAAGGGACGCCGACTAGTGGAGTGGCATTTTCATCTCTGTTAGACGCCGCGCGCATAGAGAAAGAAAGCGGCACGGTAGGAATTTATTCTATCATCACTCGCACGCCCGACAATTAGTCACACATTTTACATGTATATGTTTTTATTGCATACAACAAGAATTGAATATTTAATTTTATTTTCAGAATACTGGATACCCTTGTTTCCTGCAAAACAACAGTATTAAATATAATAAAACCTACTACGCCCTACATAATTTGGTGCCCAAAAGTCTGGGCCTAACTATCGTGCATGTTATTAGCACAACCTCTACATAATTTGGCGCTCCAACGTGTCGGCCTATTAAGGAAAACGAGTGATGAGTAATATTCCCAGACGTGAGCCATATTTCCTACATTTGTTACGAGAAGGAAACGACGACGAGAGGGCTCCTAATAATTCAAGTAACATTATCGTGTAAGGACCATCTACTCTTGAGTGCAGATACTAGTTTTGTAGGTGAAGAGAATTTGCAATGAGAGTTTTGTTCAAAATATTATCTCTGAAAATATATTCAACCATTGATTCCATCTTCATATTGTAACGGAGTACCCGATCGTAGTAGATGAATGTATTCGTAACGACCTGCTTTCCACCACCACACTCGCCGACGAAATTACATCAGTTTTTACAGTATACAATTTCATAACATGTTCTGTGCAGGATGGTTTTTTTTATAGGAGCTCATATTTTGTAGCCTCTGCATAGTGTACAAACGGAAAGCATGTTACAATGGAGTGAGCGAGNCCAGGATTAGAACCTGGTTCACCTAGGTGGGATGCGAGGTGTCTAACCACTACATCACCGCTGCTGTCCCTATTACAATGGCATTTATGATCTTTGCCTAAAACAAAAGTACTCCAAATCAAGCCATTTACATTTGAGAATAGCGTTTTTTTAAGGCCCCCCCTTTCATGTTCCAACGCCCCTGGTTAATAATAACAGTAATTTAAAAGTTCAGGGACGCAGGAATTTGGTGGAGTAGAGTGGTACTTTATAAACCATATCTCCTCTTTTAGACACAGTATTTTTCGACGGCAGTGGAAAATAGCATAAATAAGCTTAGCATGTGGTATGTTTCATCAGAATTGTAAGTGTGTATATCTGTTCAGAGAATATGCATCATTAAGCAGCTAAAAACAGTTTTACAGAACAATAAACACCGTAAAAAGAGGACTACTTGCAGCTGTTCGTGCTGACTTTGTCACTTTTCAACGACCAAGCTATGTTTCAATAACCAAATGTGTGCATGGGAAACTGTTATATCGCCACTGTTGATGTTGTCAATAATCTCTCTGCCCAAACAAATTGCAGCATCTTCAGGCAAACTAAAATATAAAGTATCGTTAAATATATGTCTGGAGAAGTCATTATGATAATACTAGATTGTGATTTAAAATAGGCGCAACAATTCACGCATATGTTTAGTACAACAGGCTGCATATCACTAAGATTGTATAAACGCAGTATCGGGGAGAACGGACGTGCAGCAACAACAATAAAGGTTGTTCACGGTAAAATAAGCATTTTTGTTAAATTTTATAATAAAATTATTCAACATTAACTGATAAAAGCGTTCTTAACTTGCCAGTATTCATTAGAAATGTGTACATATAATAATTTGTGTTTCAAAAGGTAATCTTTAAAATTGATGCATTTAAAAGGAATTTCTTTAACTATGATTCCCCATTTAAACTTCGTAACTGCAGGCTTCTTATGTAGAACCCTTAAGTGTCCTATACACTTTTATATTTTCTGCGAAGCCGTCGTTTACGCATATACGCGTATCTCAGTAAATAAACCTTCTACGATTGCGATTTTTTAGCCAGAAAAGGTATAAGCAAATAAGGGAGGAAGGTTTTGATTTTATAATAGTAAAAATGGTAAACTATATATATACATATACACTGAGGCAACAAAAGTCATGGGATACCTCCTAATATCGTGTCGGACCTCCTTTTGCCCGGTGAAGTGCAGTAACTCGACGTGGCATGGACTCAACAAGTCGTTGGAAGTCCCCGGTAGACATATTGAGCCATGCTGCCTCTATATACGTCCGTAATTGCGAAAGTGTTGCAGGTGCAGGAGTTTGTGCATGAACTGACTTCTCGATTATGTCCCATAAATGTTCGATGGGATTCATGTCGGGCGATCTCGGTGGACAAATCATTCTCTGCAATTGTCCAGAATGTTCTTCAAACCAATTGCTAACAGTTGTGACCCGGTGACATGGCGCATTGCCACCCATAAAAATGCCATCGTTGTTTGGGTGCATGAAGTCCATGAATGGCTGCAAGTGGTCTCCAAGTANCCATCGTTGTTTGGGTACATGAAGTCCATGAATGGCTGCAAGTGGTCTCCAAGTAGCTGAACATAACCCTTTCCAGTCAATGATCGGTTCAGTTGGACCAGAGAACCCAGGTCATTCCATGTAAAAACAGCCCACACCATTATGGAGCCAGCACCAGCTTGCACAGTTCCGTGTTGACAACTTGGGTCCATGGATTAGTGGGGTCTGCGCCACACTCGAACCCTACCATCAGCTCTTACCAGCTGAAATCGGGACTCGTCTGACCAAGCCACGGTTTTCCAGTGGTCTAGGGTCCAACCGATATGTTCACGAGCCCAGGAGAGGCGCTGCAGGCGATGTCGTGCTGTTAGTAAAGGCACTCGAGTCGGTCTTCTGCTGGCATAGCCCGGTACAGCCAAAGTTCGCCACACTGTCCTTCGGGAACTCTAGAGCTAATGCGACCTACGTTAGTGCCATCGACTTCTTGGCTCATACCATCGACTTCTTGGGTCCTGTCTTCTTCCTCTTCAGCATTATCATCTGTATCTCCAACTGGGGTTTCTGTGTGTCTACCAGCAAATTCAAGTGCTGACAACCATTATCAGGGCCTGCATCGTGTTTCAAAAAAGTAGGCGTTGAAGGAAATAAAAGGATCGCAGAAATGTATTATTGGAAGTGCGAACCATACGAACGTACATAAGTTGTACATGACAAAAGTGTACTGCTAACATGTAAAGTAAAAAAAACGAAGATGTTTCTACTAGACAGGAGGGAGAGAATGCAATGCTGCCTTCAGAACTGCTGGTGATGATGTGAAAACTGTACTGAAATTTACATATTCTACTGATGATAATGTTGGTTCTAAATACTTATATATAACGCAGAAGTTTTTAGTCTTGTATCATATAGTATTTTTTTTTTCAGTGAAAAAATTGGGCTCACTATGGAATTGAACCTACACTACCTTATTTTCAAGTTTGGTGCACTGTCTCCAATGCTTCCAGGGTACGTAGATTTTGAGATGACTGAAAAGCAGAGAACATACAAAGTTGAAATGTACAATATGATGTGTTGCTTTCTTACTCGTCATTACAAAGTTCATACATTTACTGTTATTTCTATATAAATGGTACGTATTGGAATTAATTACATGTATATAATATTTAAAACTAAATAAATTGTTACCTTGCACTGTATAACTGAATACTTCTTGTAATGGAAAAGTGCACGTGACTCCGCTGGTCTACCATCCTGGAGCTTGACGCGTCTCTCTCTCTCTCTCTCTCTCTCTCGGCTAGTGTCCTGTGCCATCCCTTCTACTTGCCGAGACCTGCATGGTACCAGCGCTCCTGGTCAATACATGGGCTTCCTGACAGGTTCTCATTATGTTAGTTGATCGCGCGATGTCAGTCGTGTCAGATATGTTCCGCTGGTAGTGTTGTGAGTGTTGGCTGTATTCTGAATGTGATGGCTTCGGTTCAGTTGGTTCATAATGAAGTCGTTTGCTATTCTGTTGTACTGACTAGGACGGCCTGGTCTTGTCTAGCATCGTTTAACCCACAGCATACATCACCCGATGATTGTTTAATATGTGATTGTATTGGTTGAACTATTTTCCTTGATATTTTGTTTTTGTATTTGTTTGCATCAGTGCGTAGCAGTGACATCTTTCGTATGCGACTAATGGTTTAAAATGTATGTTGTTTTGTGGCAAGCAAAGAAACACAGTCTTTACAAATCGCATAATGTGTATCGCACTTGACGCATTGTAGTCATTTTTGTTGTTGGTCCTTGTGATCAATCGTCTTACTCATGTTGGCATGGATTATAGCTTTTACTAAATTTCTTGGAGTGATAGCAACACTGATATCACTATTATGGATTGTGGCTACGTTGGAAATTTTTTTATATGTGGTGAATCTTTATGACATCATGCCCGTGATGTACTTGCGTATATGCTAATACTTTATTGTTTTTTACGTGACTGATTGTTTAGGTACAGGGCGGTTTCATACCTTTCACACTCGGTTTACCCGACCCTCGAATCAGGCTGATGGTGTTTTTTATATTAATGCGTACATGTTTTATTGTAATCTGCGACTACGTATGTCTAGCTATAGATGCAATTGTATACCCCGTTATTAGTCATTATATGGCTGTTTGTTAAGGGTTACCAATGCTAGCGAAGACTCGGGCCGCTAGTCCTTGTGTCGGACTGGCCATGTTCGTTTATATAACTATATAAGTATTTTACCATTACCCACGACTATGTACACCCATGCATGCAGCACATTTGTATATATCTTGCTTATTTCGCGTATAGTTGTTTGTTGTATGTTACCAATTCTAACGTTTAATTATGTATACATTTTCACACCTATATATAATTGTTATAAATTGATATCAAAATATATATTATCGCCATTTAATGGGGATTTAATCTAACTTTGTACATAGATCTATCTCTATGGATTGTCAATAGTGAACTTGGTTTCTGTCTATCATAGTCTATGGTATAAGTAAATAAATAAATGTGAACTTGTGAACTGAAATTCATACGTTTTATTAGGTTATGGGCTCAGGCCATTATTTTGGCACAAAAGTAATAGTTTATTGTTAGTTCTTTGTGTTTCTGTTATTGAAAATGAGTTCCAACTATCTGGCTAACGTTCCGAAGCTCAAAGGACGTGAAAATTACGACGATTGGGCATTCGCCGTCGAAAACTTGTTGATACTCGAAGGCGCAGACAAGTATCTGAAGCAAGAAACTCCTGGTTCTGCTGGAGCAGTCGACGCGGCAGACATAAAGGCACGTGCGAAGTTGATTTTGACGACCGATGCATCGTTATTTGTGCACATAAAACACGCAAAGACCACGAAGCAATTGTGGACAACGCTAAAGACTTTGTTCGACGATTCAGGATTTTCGAGGAGAATTACTTTGCTCCGTCATCTAATATCGATCAGATTGGAAAGTTGTGAAAATATGACGAATTATGTGACACAAATAGTGGAAACCTCGCAGCGATTATCTGGTACAGGTTTCGAGATCAACGATGAGTGGGTTGGATCTTTGATGCTAGCTGGATTACCAGAACGGTTCATGCCAATGATCATGGCTATTGAACACTCAGGAATCGATATTACGGCTGATTCAAATAAAACCAAACTATTGGATATGGAATCTGTCGACATGTGTGAAACGGAACGTAATTCAGCATTAGTTGCAAAAAGTTGGATCAAAAAGAAAAATAATTACGGCAACACTAGCAAGCATGGTCAGACTTCCCAAACGTCGACGTCAAACTCAAATGTCAACAGAAATACGAAAACAATAATTACTTGCTATAAATGCAGAGAAATGGGCCATTATCAGAACCAATGTCCTCTTTTACATGAAAAGGCAGATAAGAAGAAACAGTCTAACGCTTTCAACGTTGTTTTTCTTAGCGGAAACTTCAATAAAAATGATTGGTACGTGGATTCCGGAGCCAGCATGCATATGACTGCCAACGAAAATTGGATAAAGAATCCGTTGCATTCACCGAACTTACCTGAAATTATTATTGCTAATCAGATAATAGTTCCTGTTGTTTGTTCAGGAGACGTCAAGTTCACAACAAGTCGTAATTATGCAATAAACGTATAGAATGTGTTGTGCGTGCCTAGCCTTACGACTAATATTTTATCAGTCAGTGAGTTAATCAAAAATGAAAACAGCGTCGTGTTTGAGCCCAACAAGTGCCTTATACGAAACAAATTAGGCGATTTAGTTGCGGAGGCTGCACTGATTGATGGAGTTTATAAGTTGTGTCTAAAAACAACAGAGAGCTGTCTACTTACTTCTACATCAGCTGTTGATGGTGACACATGGCACAGACGACTCGGACATATTAATAGCAATCTAATGGCATTCAAAACATAAGGCAATGAAGAAACGTCTGCGTATGTTCCTTTGCGGTATTTTAAACTATACAAGTTCTAAAATGCCTTGAGACCCAAATGTCTTGTATAAACCATCGCAGCATTTTAAGCGACAATCTACGAGCAGAACATATTTTCTTTTATTTCGTTAATCTTTGTACAGTCAGCCTTCGCTTACGTTGAGACATGAATTTGTAAAGCAACAAAACCTTTAAATAGATGGGAAAATATTTTTCTGTAGCATGTTGCATTGTAGAGTAGTTACGTTTGTGCCAGTCAACAAAAAAACACTAATGATGTCACAGCAAGTATTTTTTACTTTTACGCAGCGATCGAGAATTTTCAAAAGTTAAATGCTGACTTGAAGGAAGAACTCGTACTGGCAGGTGCGAATTGGGTTGGCATCCTCCGAGATTTCAGCAGCACGTGAGGTTCGAACCTGGGACATCGTTGCTTCTTCAGTTCAATAGGTGACGAAAACTCCACCAGCTGAGGGTTTCGCTCGGCTTAACACTTGGCCTGTGCTGGTCCAGCCTGACCGAACATTTTGCATCGATTAGTTGAGCCTGGGCAAGTAAAATACAAAATGATTCCGTGGTGATGTTACAAACCTCCAGGGACAATGAAGAAGAGCAAAAGCATCAATTGGAGATGAAATCTGTTCATGGTTAATTTAGCATTTTTGAAATCAACCTTTGAAAAATGTTACTGCCCCTACTTGCGTGTCTTTTAACGGACACACTGGCTGGCATACACCTAGAAAAATTGGCAATGAAAGGGGGAAAGTAGTTACATAAATGTTACGTAAACACGTGTGAAAACTGAA
Source organism: Clitarchus hookeri (assembly GCA_002778355.1). Taxonomy (NCBI): domain Eukaryota; kingdom Metazoa; phylum Arthropoda; class Insecta; order Phasmatodea; family Phasmatidae; genus Clitarchus; species Clitarchus hookeri. Next base: position 114,871 of record NQII01005686.1, on the reverse strand, counting down.
ATTATTTCTTGGTTTTTATACTCCATATAAATGTAAAAATTATCACATTTGCAAATAATTACTTTTATAATAATTTCACACTTTCCCTTGGCCAATCTATGAATAAAGGGATCAAGCCTGTGGCAATGTTAATTTCTTATATGGTAGAATAATACACAATGCGCATAAAAGTAGATTTTAAGCAGTGCTATCAAAAGTACTCAGTTTACTATGAAAACTCAAATCTACCTCAGTCGAAAGTCAAAGCCAAAAGCGTTGTTCGTATGTTGTAGTAGGTAGAATAGGCTACCGTGCTAAAATGTAGGCGAATTGCACAAGGTTGTAGGAGGGAGTAAGCGCCACTAATACATTGGGTTATGTGATGTGTAATTTCGATTCTTTAACTCGGAGTCATGGAAGTTAATAATACCGTTTGTCCTTGCAGACAAATGTGCATTTTATCATTCCGAGTGAAATGGAGTATTCAGCTGCGGAACTAGAAGATGTCTTGTTTGTTTACGTCTAAGAAACTGACAGCAGTAGCGAAATACAAAGGCTGCATCAGTTCTCATGCCAATGTACATAATACTATGTTTTCAAGACTTTCCCAATGGTTAAAAGAAAATGGACAATTTCCACGGCAATTTTACAGCCGAAGAGGAACTGCAAGGACTACCGACTCCGAGGAACCAGTGCTTGGTCACATGGTCGAGGAATTTTCAATGAGCATCCAAGCAACATGTGATGTATGAACAGCAGCTGCAGCCATTCAATACACAGCAAGTCCTACAGGTTTCATGTTCAGTCAATGGTTACTGCAGCGCTGTATGGTCGACCCTCACTGTCCTGTATATGTGATATTTACCGATATAGACTCTTTCGTGGATATGGTGCTTTATAGAGGGGATAGTCATGTAGGTAACGATGTGAATCCCTACACTATGGTTGTAAGGAGCCATCAAATAAGATTTTACATACATATATGGATATGCATAGTGTATGATTTCTTAACAGGTTCATACCTTCTTCCACCCCGCTTAACGGCAGCAGTATAGGCTACACTGAGTTTTTGACACACTTCCCTAGATATTAGGACATGCCTCAATTGATGTTCAACATATGTAGGTTCAAATTTATGAGGCTTCAGCTCATTTTACAAATGCTGCTGCTCAACAGACTTTCCTGGAATGTGGATAGAAAAAGGGAGGGGTCTAATCTGACGCCACTTGACACTTTTTGGGTTCATATAAAGAAGTATTGTGTACTAGAAGAGAATAGGACCACCAGGCAAGAAATTTATCTGCTTGCACCAGTGTGAAAACAACACCAGGACTATTCGAATTAATGAGACAGAGTTAATTGCGATGTTATCAAGCTCCCATTGAAAAACTGGGGACACTGATTTGTGCAATTGTTGTAAATGTTGTTTTATATAATGAAGGAAATTAAATAATTAAACCCGTATACTAATTATTAACGATTTTTATCCCACTTTACTAGACATCCCAAAAAATATTTTGGTATATGATCTTTCACTGAGGCATTTATGGACTGGTGATCCTTGTCCTTCATTTGTACATTTGTACTTAAATATCGTACCTTAGGTGAGTAAAATTATAGAAATGATTAATGTTATAACAGTTCGCTATAACAAGAAACTAGAGTAAATTTTAGTTTAATTATTCGGTTTGAAACATATTACTCAATATGCAAGATTTGTGCTTGGACAAAGGTAAATAGATAACGCACTTAAAAAAGTAAACAATAGATATTATGGGGTAACTAATTGAAAATGGATTGTTCTGTAATTTTAACGGACAAAAAGGGAAGTTAAGAAATCAAAATCTATAAATAGCATAATTGCCATGACACATGAGAAATTTTCAAAATTTTACAGTAACTATCACCAAAACATGAAAACTGAGATAAATATCAGACGTTTATTTAAAAGGACCATATCATAAAATATTAAATCAAATGGTTTTTATAACAACAGATACGCACATAATATGAAGTTTTTTCTAAAATAAACCATTACAATAGTATCATATGCAAATCTAACAGATTCATTGGACAATTCCATCTCTTCTGCATTTCGACGAAACCAAACACATCCACGCTGCTAAGGGAACAGCCAACACACGAACACTTCTTAGGTACGGGACCGGTCCAGACAGAAATCCAGCAGCAGCATGTTCAGCCTGACCAAACATTTCGAACTGCTTAACTTCGTAGCTGTTGTCTGATTGGGCTGCACTCGCTCAACTTGTCTGCATTCGGAAGAAGCCCAAACACCTCCATGCAGCTGCAGGCCCTGCCAACACAGAACACTTCGCAGGAGCGGGACCGTTCCAGCCAGGACTACCATCAGCTGCATGTTTGGCCTGACCAAACACTTCGCAACTGCTTGTCTATTTTGCAATTATGGGTTAGGACAGGCCAAACATATAACTTAGCAGCTGCAAGCCGTGGCTGTGCCGATCACTTCGCACCTATGGGTCCGGTGTGGCCGAACACTTCGCACTTGTAAGTCTGGTGTGGCTGAACATTTCACATTTGAAGGAGGGTCCTTGCCTTTTATTTTCGTAACTGTTGTCTGATTGGGCGGCACTGTTCCATATTTTCTGCATTCAGACGAAGCCCAAACACCTCCATGCAGCTGCGGGTCCGGCCAACACAGAACACTTCGCAGGAGCGGGACCGTTCCAGCCAGGACTACCATCAGCTGCATGTTTGGCCTGACCAAACACTTCGCAACTGCTTGTCTACTTTGCAATTATGGGTTAGGACAGGCCAAACATATAACTTAGCAGCTGCAAGCCATGGCTGTGCCGATCACTTCGCACCTATGGGTCCGGTGTGGCCGAACACTTCGCACTTGTAAGTCTGGTGTGGCTGAACATTTCACATTTGAAGGAGGGTCCTTGCCTTTTATTTTCGTAACTGTTGTCTGATTGGGCGGCACTGTTCCATATTTTCTGCATTCAGACGAAGCCCAAACACCTCCATGCAGCTGCGGGTCCGGCCAACACAGAACACTTCGCAGGAGCGGGACCGTTCCAGCCAGGACTACCATCAGCTGCATGTTTGGCCTGACCAAACACTTCGCAACTGCTTGTCTATTTTGCAATTATGGGTTAGGACAGGCCAAACATATAACTTAGCAGCTGCCAGCCGACCGACACGGCTAGTGAAGCGTGGATACCCAGCGGTGTGGCCGAACACTTCACATTTGAAGGAGGGTCCTTGCCTTTTATTTTCGTAACTGTTGTCTGATTGGGCGGCACTGTTCCATATTTTCTGCATTCAGACGAAGCCCAAACACCTCCATGCAGCTGCGGGTCCGGCCAACACAGAACACTTCGCAGGAGCGGGACCGTTCCAGCCAGGACTACCATCAGCTGCATGTTTGGCCTGACCAAACACTTCGCAACTGCTTGTCTATTTTGCAATTATGGGTTAGGACAGGCCAAACATATGACTTAGCACCTGTAAGCCGTGGCTGTGCCGATCTCTTTGCACCTATGGGTCCGGTGTGGCCGAACACTTCACATTTGAAGGAGGGTCCTTGCATTTTATTTTCGTAACTGTTGTCTGATTGGGCGGCACTGTTCCATATTTTCTGCATTCAGACGAAGCCCAAACACCTCCATGCAGCTGCAGGCCCGGCCAACACAGAACACTTCGCAGGAGCGGGACCGTTCCAGCCAGGACTACCATCAGCTGCATGTTTGGCCTGACCAAACACTTCGCAACTGCTTGTCTATTTTGCAATTATGGGTTAGGACAGGCCAAACATATGACTTAGCACCTGTAAGCCGTGGCTGTGCCGATCTCTTTGCACCTATGGGTCCGGTGTGGCCGAGCATTTCTCAGCTGTGAGACGGTGGAGACGGTTAGGCTGGTTTGAAGACGATATCTGAATTCACATATAATATTTCGTTTAGTTTTGAAAATTTGAGATTAGATCTTTATTAGAGCATTTATAAATTTCTGGTGAAATAGTAGCTATGGTGTCTTTAACGAAAGAAAAATGTGCTACCTCTCAATCTCGTCTACTATTGCGGGGAACGAGGGGTGTGGACAATTTATTATACTCGCGATATGCTTTAGTATACTGAATTTATTTTGGGAATTCGTGGAATTTATTAATGATACTACGTGACCTCTGATTGAGTTTTTACTTCTCAAATATTTCAACGATTTCGTGAAAAACCCAACTGCTGGAAAGGGGACTATTGCAATTTTCCACAAGAAGTAGGCTCTCGCCGAAACTTCTCTCTATTAGGCCAGTTTGCCATAAATAAAATAAAATCCGACCTTATAATTTTTGTTGTCTTGAAAGTAATTAGTTTAATTATTTATATTTTCCTCCGATCCTGTAGTATGTTTCCGTCACCTGAAATCGCATGCATTTTCACAGCTGAGTGTTCATTCTCGTAGCATTGAAATGATGGCTTCTGTAGCCATCTTCTTGAGAACTAGGTAGTCCAGCGCCTATTTAGCTTTGCTAAAGGGACCCGTCTACCTGGCGCTTTAACTGTGTTGCAGCGTTTTTTAAATTACCTGTTTGTTAACGAAGGGGTTAAACGTGCATCGAATGGGCTGACCTATGAAAAGAACACGTACATTAGACGAGACTGTTTGAGTGCGTTTAAGATTACACGCACTTTAGAAAACTATCTCAGGGCACTCCAGAGTAGCTAAAAAGAAGTCACGGATATTACTAATGAGCCTAATTTCTTCTACTTGGGTGAAAATAATTTTTGATGAAATTATTAAAATCTTACATCGTTAGTAGTAGGCGACGTCTCGTTGACAGCGATATCATTAGATATGAAACTGGAAACATATGCAGCACTAGTGAGGTAATTACGAATACACACACGTGCCTTACCCGATACTCGAACCAGTAACCAATCGTGCTGTAAGCGGCGTGCAACCATTAATATTGGTTGTAATGAGTATAATGTGTTGGTAGAAAGGGTTTACTAAACTGAAATATTTACAAGTACCTCATTTAAAAGAGAAATACTTGAGTCACTTAAATCGTGTAAGTTGACATGGCCTACCGTAGTACTACTAGTGTGCAGAACTTGGTGGTAAACCGTTAATTTGTCTCCTAAGTATGGCATATAAGCTCAATTTTCTCATAAATGGCGGGCAAAAAGATTACATATATCACATTCGGTGTTTGTCATTGATACTGTCCGCATATAAAGATTGTTTGGTATTTTTTGTGACATGTGACACATATTAACATGGCTCTCGTTTTGAAAATATTTGACTTCCCACTTAAGTCGTGTAAATTACATGGACTACAAAAGTGTAATTTGTCGGCTGGATTTTGTGGTGATCGTTTAATTGTTTCCCGATGAAGGGGAAAAAAAGCCTAATTTTTCGTGTGGTGCTATTTTTAAAAATGGCAGATGTGCAATTTTAAGCACTCGCTTATTTTGAACCATGTTTTTGTAACCTTGTATTCTCTTACAGGGAATATTTTTGGTTTTCATGGCAAAGCCGCTTGTTTTCTTTTCCAGCACCTAGCTTTATTGTTCATTTATATATAAAAGCAAGGTTAGATAATGTTTTAGCCACTGTTTCTGTAATTTTATTTATTTAACTAGCTATATTCCCAACTTCGTTACTTTTTCATTTTGAAATTTATCTGTGACCAGTTACTCTGCTCAGGCAAAGCTGTTGTGTCAACCGATTAAAATAACTTTAGTTAAAGGAATTGTAAATTTTGTAATAAAATATTTGGTTTGTAAATTTCATGTTTAAATTATTTTCTGTCAATGTAATTTTATTAAGTATTCGTGTTTTTAATGTAAAATACCGCATAACAAAAATGTTGTATTACTGGTTTTGTATCAAGCTACTTGATATTAGTGACAGTGACTGGTATTTTCGGAACACACGCTACAGCTTTCTTCTTGCTTTCTACCAGTTGTGGCGTGACACAAAATATAATTAGCTCCGGCTATAATCCAGTTGTAATGGTGTAATCTTTTGATTTCTACTTTTTGTGTTTTTCTTGTTCTGTTTTTTGATAGTCGTCTCAATAATGTATCATTTCGTCCTTGCCTCTTTATTTTATGCGCAAATTTTGTATTTACAGCGGTTGACCTGTTGGGTTGGAAAATACTGTGTTGAGGCCATTTCACCACCTTGCTGCCATAGCGTGGCAGATTGTCTTTGAAGTCGCCTTGCGTCTTCTTGATGCCGTTTTAATGATGAATTAACACCTATGCTGGCGTTGGCAAGGGATATGTCCCGAAGATAGGCAACATCTCAGGAAAGTCCAGCTACTATTTTTCCATCATTTTCGGCATGTGCATGATTCTTTCAACTAAACAGCAATCAAGTTGCCTCTTTTTCAATTCTGGACTGAATCAATTATTAAAAAAACAAAGGAACGTAACCTCAAAATTTTTTGTACGTCTCGGCAAATTTTGTAATTCTGCATTTTAATTTATTTAATTGTGGCATCCCAACAAAATTAACGATTATTTCTTTTATATAAAAAACTTTTATTCTGTAACAACTGTTTGAAGTTCATAAACCAATGATAATATATATGTATTAATATAAATATATACGAGAATATATATAACCTTTCTTACTGTTATGTATTAGAAATATTATTTTTTGTTATTTTTTTACTCTTATCAAAAAACACATTTTGGTCACATACGAATGCAAGTTCTACTTTCTTTATCAACTACTTTGCTCTTTTTATTCTAAATCACATTTTGCTATATTACTGTATGTAATAATAATAATTAGTAATGCTGGAGTAGGAATTGTGGCTCGGCCTCTTTGTTTCTACATTTAATATTGGGGTCACACCTACACATCTAGATCCTTCGGACCTTCTACTTGTAGCAAGCTCGCGGTTATATTGTGGTCACACCTACACAACTATATCTTTCGGAGCTTCTACTTGTAGCAGGCTCGTGGTAATATTGTGGTCACACCTACACAACTATATCTTTCGGAGCTTCTACTTTTAGCAGGCTTGCGGTTATACTGTGGTCACACCTACACAACTATATCTTTCGGAGCTTCTACTTGTAGCAGGCTCGCGGTTATATTGTGGACACATGTACACAACTAGATCCTTCGGAGCTTCTACTTGTAGCATGCTCGCGGTTATATTGTGATCACACCTTCACAACTATATCTTTCGGAGCTTCTACTTGTCGCAGGCTCATGGTTATATTGTGGTCACACCTTCACAACTACATATTTCGGAGCTTCTACTTGTAGCAGGCTCGTGGTTATAATGTGGTCACACCTTCACAACTATATATTTCGATGCTTCTACTTGCAGCAGGCTCGTGGTTATATTGGGGTCACACCTACTCAACTATATATTTCGGAGCTTCTACTTGTAGCAGGTTCGTGGTTATATTGTGGTCACACCTACACAACTAGATCCTCCGGAGCTTCTACTTGTAGCAGACTTGCGGTTATATTCCACAAAGTTTCCCCAGTGCTACACGTACAAATGTTTATGTATTAGCTTATTTGATGCCTCCGTTGGCACTGCTAACACACAAAGTTAGGCTAAAAATGTTAATATTTATATTGCCTCCATTTTGAAAAGAAATGTCTGATTCACTAAAAAGTTGTAAGTTTAAGTGTCTTATCGTGGTACTTACTATTTGTTGACCAAATTTGGTAGGAATCATTTATTTTTTCCCATTATATAATAAAAAAAAACCTTTTTCCATGTAGCACCATCTTACATAGCTGTAATAGATATTGCCAGCATTGAATTGAAGTAAAATTGATTACGTGGATTTTTAAATATAGTGTACCAAACTAAAAAATGTTTATGCATGCATTTTGAAAAAAATGTCTGTCTGTTTTAATCATACAAATTTAAACATTCAAATTTACATTATTAATAAAAGTAGTACGTACTTGATAAATTTTATATTAATCGGTTTATTGTTTCCTGAGTTATGACATGAAATGTTTATTTGTTCATACAGTCTCTGTACAGAAAAATTTGATAGATGTAATAGATACTGCCAGCATATAAAGTTATGTAATTCTTTTACGAAATATGACTTAAAAACTTTGTTTATACATGTAACAGAATTTTACAAAAAGGTAAACAAAAGAAACTATGTATTGGCAAATTTGATGCTTCTAACACCTACTTTCAGCATATGAAGTTTGTTAGAATATAGTAAACTGTTATTGGGGATTAAACCAAATGAAACTAAAATATTGATACCTCCGCCATTTTGTAAAAAGAGTTTCATCTATTTAAATATCATATTTTTACATTATCTTCTATACCATAGTATTAGTTACATACCAAACATGTCGGTAATCGGTAGTAAGTAGTTTTAGAGATAGTGTGCAAAAGCTTTATTTTTAATGCAGTGCTCTCTTCCAAAATGGCTGACCAATTACATTATTTATTTATAAATTATATGCCTACATGATGCACTGTCAACATGTCTAATTCAATTTGAAGTGGTTACATGGTTCCTTAGATATCGATCACCATAAATGTTTTAACGGTCGCCATTTTAAAAATAAGCACTCTATGTGGTCAAAAAAATATAAAAATTATATGTCCTTACTGAGTACTATATATGTAACAAGTTTTGTGAAATTTAGTTAATGGGTTAAAAAGTTTTTAGACTGCAACATACACACAGACATTCGCATAATTTCATAAGCCTGTCTCTGCAAGGAAAGCAGGCCAAAAACTGCTTTTTCAAATCGCTGTACCTTAAAATATACACACCAGAAAAATCCAAAAGAAAATCTTAAGCGTCCTCCATTAAATTTTGCACAAAACCACCTGCAGCTTTTTTCTTTTTTCACGTGAGACCGAGAAATGCGGGAGCGATAAGGGTGACATTGCTAGGCGCATCAAATGCACCATCGTCGCTGAGATGAAGGCTCTGAACTGGCGTGCAGTGTTCTCGTCGTGCTGCGTGCACCTGCGGGACTTTCAGCGGTGACTCTATCATTTATTTGGTGTAAATTGTGTGGCAAGGTTCAATACAGGGAAATCGAGTACTTGTGTATGTACTGACGCGTTTATTGTGAGATACAGCGCTTTGAAAAAGTAGTTGTTTGCCATTTTGGAATATGTACCCAAAATGATGTGTCTAAGGTGCGTGACGTCTTTAGAGCACTCGTCGGATGTGTGTGTTCTTTTCGCAGATCAGCACATTGGACGCACGTTTCATGGTTTTCGTGAAGAAACGTTAGTTTCAAACACTCTGTAACGCAGTTCAAGCGCCGTGTATGCGGGCTTCTTAAGGGTTATGGTCACAAACAAATATTAATTTGTCTTTTTATATTTGTACTAAATACTGTTCAACTTGTAGACAATACTTACAAGTACTATTTCTTCGCCTGAAAAATTTTAGCCAGCATAGTTTTCGCATAATGGCATGTCAAAATCATAGTCTTAATATTTTTCCTATGTAAAAATCAATACCGAAATGAGATAGTTCACACTGAAGAAGACACGGTGAGTTACTTAAAGAAATATTTAAAATCATAGTATGAAATGTTTTCCTAATTTTAAAAAATTGCTCAAAATAGGGAAATATTTGCGTGTATTTTATTTGGAACAGTCTAAAACTATACTAAGAGCCGCCCAAACCTCTCCTGCCCACTCGGCATTTTGCCTATGATTGCCCTTATCATGTGGCAGACTTAATGAGAGGTGTAATCGTACATAATATGGTAAACTTGCTGAAGCTACGCTAGCATTCGCAGTGACAAGCTTCAAAACCATGGCATTAGACGAAATGTTTATGCTATTTTGAATACTTCGATTCGAGACAGAAACGCGTGTGGAACATATACGAAAATTTACTTGTGTTTATGAACTGTAAAACTTATATTCAGTGTTTTATAATACTTCTTAATAGTAAATGTTTTTTGGTTACAAAATGCGGGAACTGGTCTTCAGTGTTTGGCTAAAAATTTCAAGGACATTTATAGTGATGGAAAAATTAAACTCTAAATACTCTTAAACTTTACACGTGATTTCATTTCTAGTAAGAATAGAAACTCATACATATTTTAGTTTCTGCATAACTGCATGCCAAAACGAACATTTCACTTTTATTGTAAAACGTTAAAACAACTAATTCACTTCCAGAATGAAGTACTTTGCGTTGGAAGAAAAGTATACGAGATACTTCAAGATAGTGCGATCACAAAGAAAATTTTTGCACTTTTTAAATTTTTAAATACAAGTAACATTTGCATGCTTTTGCTCTGGGGTTGTTCTTGAATTATTGTATAGAATAATAAAAGTTTCTAAACACAGCTTAAAATGTATTAAGGAATCTGCTCCATTTTGCGTTGTTTCATTTACATTAAACGGTGTAGTTTATGTACACACCAAAAACAGTGTTTAGCAAATATACTTCATTTTTGCTCCCTAATGTACGTAGCAAATCATTTTTTCTTCTTATTTTTTTTAGTATGCCACCATTCTATTAAACTTTCGATAAATCGCTTACTGAAATGTTGCTCTATTTTTTTATATTTCCTCAATCATTGTGCTATCTTTTTTTTTTTTTTTTTTTTTTTTTAAGAGGGAAAGCTAGAATCGGAAATTTATTTTTATTTATATCTAAGCTAATATATTGAAGACATAAAAATATCCGAGACCTTTTTGTATGTAACACGAGTTCTCATGCAGCTTAACATTCAATAGCACGTGAGACAATGACGGCATTCAGTCACCAGATGTTCAGTAAACCCCTGTAGTGAGTGGTTCTTCTCATGATAGGTATCTTGGCTGAAGTTAAGGATTTTCTATCTATGTTTTTCCTCACCAAGTGCCGTGTAAAACCGATTCTTTTAAGTGCATTTGGTGGTTTATTTTTGGCGTTAAATATAGTGCATAATTACTTAGTTAAGCAGTTCGTTTTATAAGTAAAAAATACACTTTATCAATTTAAAGCTTATGGTCTAGCAATAAAAGTGTTCTCTAGCACGAAATATTTGCATCTTTGCTTAAATATATGCAAAAATATATTTTAAAATGCTATGGAAGTAATATTTGCTAACTGAATATTTTATAACAATAGCACTCAACTTTGGTGTTCTGTCTGGCTGCATCTCATTTATGTTAACAAATGCCACTCACATTCTGTAAAATACTTTATCGTAATTAATGCAATTCTTTTCGGACCAATTATGACCAATAAGTTATACTCTTGCAACACTCGGGATGTGTAAAATTTTCAGATATTGCAACTATTTTGAAGTTACAAGATGTTTTCTAAATCCGTAAAGGAATGGAATAGTAGTTTCATTATAAATACAGGTGATATGCTCGGAAATGAAAAAATACTCCACCTACACTAATAATAAAGGCTTTTTGAAACTAATAAATTATGTTATCATACCATAATACGTCAATTCAAGTTATAAGAAATTACTTATTTTGTCCAGCAACTTCCGAGATGACGTGTTTGTAGCGATATTTGGTTTTCCTGCTTCACACCAATATATATAAATAAATATATTAAACCTGAGTTTGCTGCAAATTCAAGCTGCGTTAAACTTTGTAAATATAAAATTTTCAGTTCTTGCAGCTTTCTTCAACTTCAAAAGTTTGCGTATGTCGTCCCACATTATTGACGCTCTTTGTCACTTGATACTTTAACAATAATAATACTAAAATTCTAATAAGTTGATTATCCAGAATCATAACTTATATTTTGCCTGTTGGTATAATAATAAGGCCAGGGATTTAAAACATTAGTTAAGCTAATTAGAAAATATTAAGACATACCTATTGACTTTATAGATATGAAGAATTTTGGAAGTGTCAATATAAAATGAACACTATTAACCACACGGGCTGGGAACTTGTAACTTACCACTTGTGTAGTTCGCAGTTAGAGGTTGAGTTGCTAGCTTATCGCCATGAGCTGCTGTAGCCAAGCTGCCCGAGTAGTTCAGCTGTTTGCCGCTACCTGCACTTGGCGCTACCGTACACTCCTGCTGCTACTGAAACCATAAACTAAAGATGAGTTGGGCCGATTATCGTTCTCTGCCCATGTACCCAACATTTACCCACCCCACGCCAAAACAACTGTCAAAGTTACATGGTCAACAGCAATAAACGTGTTTTTGATATATATATGCTTCTTGCAAAATTTACATATGAAACACATAGGCACCTGTGTTATAGTGTACACCACATTATAAGTTTTCTATGAAACGTAACAGCAATTTCTCATTGGCCGTACAGGCACTGCCTTAAACAAGGGCGCACTGGCTAGGGTTGGAAGGTTGGGAATCCCACCGAGACACTCGTAAGCTGAGGCCCCTTGGGTCAGCGTTCAAACAATACAGGATATAAACAAGAGAGTGAAGAGTTCGTGTAAACATGATAAGAAAGATGCAGAGGAGATAGAAACGAGCAGTAAGGCCTCCCACCAAGATTTGTAAAGTTCATTTGAATGTAGGTGGGGAGGCCTTCTTCCATCTGAGCAACGTGATGTTTGCCAGAAGATGGAGGAGGGGCTGGTGGCATGACGCTTGTCTCTGTGTGCTTGAGACACCGGCGCGAGAGTCGTGTGGCCCTTAGGAAACGGAAGTTCTCGGTGCTTCATTCGCAATTCACAGCACTTACTGTTGTAAGTTTTGCGATAGCGGAGTGTGTTGATACTGAAGTTGGGTCTGCAGTTCATGTTATCACTTCTTAAGTAGATAGGTTTTACTATTTTTACACACTGCAATTTCCAAACTGAGTTTCTAAGCCAGACGTAGATTTAATATACTCAGCGCAATAGTAACTAATTTTCATAAGAAGGTGGGAGAGAAAGGTAATTCTAAATCCGAATCTCCCTTATGAGCAAATTTTAAATTTCAAGGTTCAATATGTTTCTACTTAAACATGTGTCAGTTTACTCAATTAATATGCGCAGAAAACTTTTGATATGCACATAGTAATAATTAGGATGCATAGAAAAATCTCCACAATGCAATATGGATGTTCCCTTCTTTTTAGATGTTTTATTATCCAGTTTAAGTATAAGAAATTAAATTTTTATAACAAGTAAGTAACTTCACGGCACTGTTTTCTAACAGGGTGCCGAGAAGTTGGTAGTTACACTGGTTACCAAAGGTGTGCAGTGTGAATTTATGTTAAAAACATTGCAGACAATAAGTAATCAAGAAGACACGTTTTATATGTGGTTTATAAAATAGAAAGACATTCAAGACACTTCAAAATTTGCATAAATTTACAAATAAAAGCAACATGTTAGGATTAAATAAAAGGAAATAAACATGGCTATTACTAAGGCATTTATTTGCCATCCTATACTTCAAAATTAAAATCCAGTAAGAAAATTTGTAATAACTCGGTGACACGCGGTTGAGCTGCTTCTAGTGTTTCCAGATCTGCGGTCTGACGGCAGAACAAGGAAATCTTTCCCATACTTCTACTTATTAAACTAAAAAATATAACTTACTACTCAGCGATGCTTAAAGCTTACAAGAGTATAAACCAAAATAATAATGTTTCATTCTATCTATGGCTATGTCGAAATTATTTAAATGGTATATTTACTAGAGCTAATTGCTAGCGGTGAAATGTGGTAAGCTGTCTCTCCCTTGCAAAGACACAACAGTGTGGCCAGTTGTCTTACGTGCTACACGTTATTACTGTAGTAAATTTTTTAATAGATTAGTGTGTTTAATAGTTTAGTAGTAGTGTGTACGGTTGCAGCAAAGTCTATTCAGACGTTATGCTATACCACTTTATTCAGCAGTATAAATGAGAGTTGTCTGGTGAATGTTGTCACACTGAGATAAGAAGTCTGAAAGTTGAAAATTCACATATTCTCCATCACTACCAGTTCTGAATATTTTAATTTTTCGTTCTGTTTGGTTTTATTCCATAGCCTTTAATTCTTTGAATTTTCTTGTCACTCCAAATTTATTATTCAATAAATAGATGAATTTTTTTTTTTTTTTTGTAAAAGTCATCCACAAATGTCAACAAATATCTTGCTTCGCCCCAACTTTGTTCAGATAATGGGTTCTCCTAAATCACTATGCACAATATCTTAAATGCCGTTAGCTCTGGTACCTTGTGTTTTGAAAGGCTTACTACTCTGTTTCCCCACTATGCACACAACACAATTATCATTATCGTTAGGNAACAAATATCTTGCTTCGCCCCAACTTTGTTCAGATAATGGGTTCTCCTAAATCACTATGCACAATATCTTAAATGCAGTTAGCTCTGGTACCTTGTGTTTTGAAAGGCTTACTACTCTGTTTCGCCACTATGCACACAACACAATTATCATTATCGTTAGAAGCAGTAATCATCATACCATCTGCCATTCCATTATTCAGTAATTCCATTGAATAAAGATTGGCATGTCTTAACCTNAAGCAGTAATCATCATACCATCTGCCATTCCATTATTCAGTAATTCCATTGAATAAAGATTGGCATGTCTTAACCTGTTGCGCCAGATTCTAGCTGAAGATTTAGATGTAATTGAAGAAACGTTACTTACTGCTTTTGTATTGGTACTCAATTTAAATAGCCCATTCTCGTATATTACAGAAACAAGTATATCTCCTTTATCTAATATTTTACAACCTCCTTTATTAAATATAACTCTTACACCTTTATCAGTCATCTAACTGATAGTAAATTATGTGTAATTTTAGGAAAATATAAATTATTACATATTATTATATCCTCACTTAGTTTAACGTCTCCATAACCTATAGATTGAAGTATAGCGTTGTTGGCAACATCCAATTTACTAGATTTAAAATAATCGATCCAATCCTTTTTAATTTCCATGTGAGATGAGGCTCCACTATTTACAATACACTCTTGTGGGTTCACCACTTCCGTAGATAAGGCTGCAAATAATTATTTGGAGTTATAATTCTTCTTGTAATTGAATTTGCCGGTATTGTTTGGTTTTTAGTCAGAAGTTATCTTGTTGTTACTTTTATTTGGACATTCAAAATATTTGTTTCCAATTTCGCCAAATGAATAAAATTTTCTAACAATTTTTCTTTATTTTAGAATGAAAAGTAAAGTCTTGTATTTCATTTTTATATTTATTCTGTAATAATAAAGTTATCACATAATCAGATGTAATTTTAGTATTGTATCTTTCAGTGCCATAATCAAAGGTTCATATTTTTCATTTAAACCACTCAGTATTATATTGCCAATGAACTCATATTCTAAAGGAGAGCTTATTAAATAATGCTTCTGTGACAAATACATAATTTCGTTTATATAAGTCGCCATGTTGTTCAACTGGTTTAATATAATCTGAAAAGTTTCCTTGGTAAAAACTATTTCATAGATAATCCTATATATTCACAAGTAGCCTACTTCTAATTTTAACTATACTTCTTTGGGAGTTTTTAGACCATTCACTACTGGATACAAATACTGTTCCAGCGTTTAATTTATCCTTGATTTAGCATATGCATTTTTAGTAGTATCGATTTTTCCACCAATCACGTATTCCCACAAGTATATAATTTTCTATGCCAAATTTCCATGTGGAATAGTTGTAAAGTCCGTCCAATTTTCTAATTTATGGAAGTCTGGATTCTGCCATTAATATTTTTAATGTCACGAAACACACTAGTGATATGGCTGGGCACTCACCTTATCGATAAATTATTTCACAGTGGAAAACTGAACAGCAAATACGCATTCATGATCAATAATGTAAACGTCCTTGGCCCATAACCTGTTAGATATTACAATTATATATAAAATTATTTAAAATAAAATGTTACTTTTTAAAACCCTTATTTAATAATATCCATTTTCATACCAAACAACGAGAACCAAAAGTTACTTGTCTAAACATGCAATTTCCATAGAACTGATTCAAATTTAAATAACCTATATAAACATATATAACATTTATATATAACATTTATATTATTATAATATTTAAATAGCCTATATAAATGCTAATTTCCGACAAGTTAACGGCTACTTAAATGGCAAGCAGCAAAGGCACATGTAACACGAAGTTCTTTNATAAATGCTAATTTCCGACAAGTTAACGGCTACTTAAATGGCAAGCAGCAAAGGCACATGTAACACGAAGTTCTTTGCAATGTCCAATAAATATAAACTTGTTTAACATTTTGTCTTAATATCTTGATAAGACTATATAAACTATTAACAGTTATACTGTATATACATCGGCAACTCAACATTGAGCTTCGCGTGATCGTATATCAAAGTACCGTATGTTGAGAATATGCCCATCTTCCTTATACGATTGCATACCAAACAAATTGCGTTACACCGGTACTGTTATTTNATAAATGCTAATTTCCGACAAGTTAACGGCTACTTAAATGGCAAGCAGCAAAGGCACATGTAACACGAAGTTCTTTACAATGTCCAATAAATATAAACTTGTTTAACATTTTGTCTTAATATCTTGATAAGACTATATAAACTATTAACAGTTATACTGTATATACATCGGCAACTCAACATTGAGCTTCGCGTGATCGTATATCAAAGTACTGTATGTTGAGAATATGCCCATCTTCCTTATACGATTGCATACCAAACAAATTGCGTTACACCGGTACTGTTATTTNTGTATGTTGAGAATATGCCCATCTTCCTTATACGATTGCATACCAAACAAATTGCGTTACACCGGTACTGTTATTTTAAACTCAACATTGTGCATTAAGAAGACATGAAAAGCATATGAAATCTGCAAGTTGCTTAGGTACCATAAGATAAAAAAGAGCAATTCAAAATTTCAGTCAATTTTTTTTCTCTTGTTTCACACCGTCATGGTGGTAATTAAACTAATATTTTCCAAACCGTGTAGTGCTCTCAAATAAAATTTAGAATTTAATTTAAAAAAGTTATTAGATTATTCCACAAAATATCGAACGAAGTTCGAATGTTTTAAACGAAGAAAGCGGATGATAATTATGCTCACAATAAAATCAGTAATATTAAAGAGAAAAAAAAANTCGAATGTTTTAAACGAAGAAAGCGGATGATAATTATGCTCACAATAAAATCAGTAATATTAAAGAGAAAAAAAAAGAATACATAACGGTTTCACAACTGCGTAAAGTAAAAATGTCTGAAAATGCTTTTTCTAGCCGTGAGAAAGGGCTTCGAAATAACATCTGCGAAGCCAAATATGTTTCGCGAGTCAACAACGTGCAACAGCCAATCAGACACAAGTCCCGCTTGCATAGTTTCACACGGCATATGAGCGATTGAGATCGCTTACATNTCGAATGTTTTAAACGAAGAAAGCGGATGATAATTATGCTCACAATAAAATCAGTAATATTAAAGAGAAAAAAAAAAGAATACATAACGGTTTCACAACTGCGTAAAGTAAAAATGTCTGAAAATGCTTTTTCTAGCCGTGAGAAAGGGCTTCGAAATAACATCTGCGAAGCCAAATATGTTTCGCGAGTCAACAAAGTGCAACAGCCAATCAGACACAAGTCCCGCTTGCATAGTTTCACACGGCATATGAGCGATTGAGATCGCTTACATGAAAGGAACCACCACGCCATTTCGCTTCTGTATACTTACCTATTCTGTGACAAAACAAAAGCTACTCAATTGGCCGACAGCCAACAGATGGACAATAATTGCTCGAGTGTGCAGAGGATGTTGAATTCCATCCTGCTGCGAAATGAATCAGCAAAATAGTCGTAACTTTACTTAATAGAGATATCTGCTGAAAGTTGTATTGCGGACTAGTTTGAAGTGAAATTTATTTTGAATGTAAACAGATCATAGCTACAGTCAATATTTCTTTCAAAATCTTTCATTTCCGTGAAGCCCTTGGAAGTAACTTTATCCCAAATCGTGGAAAGTGGTATTTATTTTTGTAATTATTAAAAACGAACTATTTTATTTTCTTGTTGCTCTCTGATAACTAAATCACAAAACAGAATAATGCTTTTTTTTCCAACAGTTAAAATACTATATACGCTTACCTAAAATTTGAACCAAATTCGTCCCTAGGGCGTTGCGATGAGCAAGTTTTTTCTTGGCACTATACAAATACAACGCACTGCCATGCGTAAAATAACTAAAAGGTGTTTTTATATGAGGTTTTTGACAGCATATGTTTATGAGTCTGAATAACACAGCCTCAGCAACGAATGTCGTCTTCCACTGTGTTGGGGACATGCCTTATTGTATGCTGTTTTTGCTGAGTGCAGTGTACATCATCAAATCCCCTTTTATGCTCCATCTCTAATGACATCGCTGTCGACGAGACGATAAGCCCAACCACCTTCCTACCATGTTATTCAGCGTATGTCTAAAACATGTGGACGAACTTCGACAAGCAAATCCTTACGAAAATATAATGCGAAAATGTATATAGAACTAATTTTTTAAGACAACCTGCGAATCTGCACATCCAAATTAACAAAAAATGTCGTCTTGTCGGAACTCTCTCAGGTGAACTATTTGTGAGATAATTCATGTCGAACATTCCAAACACAAAATTTGTTGCATACCAGGTAGACAAACCACAATAAGACAATTTAAATGAGGATTTTCCAGGGCGCACAGCTCCCTTAATAATCACTTGAGGAGAAAAGTGGTACTACGTCATAGTCTTATATTTTCGTCGGGAATATACTGCCAAAGTTTGTTCCTATGTGTTTTATAGAAACACGTTTTAAAGACCTTTATGACTGAAAGGGTAAAATACTTACATGGGCCCGAGATTTTTTAGCTTTCGAGGCAAGACGATACGGGTGAGAATAACACGTGCGCCCAGCACCCCATCGCCCGTATGTGCAAGGCGCTGAACCGGCGTGCAGTGCTTTCGTACAGGAGAGAGCTACTCTCTCCTGTGCAGATTAGACCTGTAACGGTGGAACTTCATTACTCGCGATACAAGTTCACACAGTGAAATACGGCAGTACGATTTTGCGTTTCTCCTACCTCTCGAGAAAACTTCGAGGGCAAGCTTTAAAAACGCTATTTCGTTTTTACCATTTCCACGATTTGTTTTCTCTTTGAATAAGTATACTTAATATGATAAATACTTAACCATGCGGACTTATAAAATTTTTTTTTTTTATGTTTTTGCAAAAAATTGTATTCCCAGGATATTTGTGTGCTGAGATACGCCTATAAATGCAAACAAAAAATGTACAGAAAAATTTTCCGGACTACTAAATTAACTACTACATTAATTTTTCACCTCAGATGTAGCAACAAAAACAATGTTTACTCTGGCGTGTAGCTGCGTGTATATTACTCAGTAGAACAAAATATAGGAAATCCTGTTGTCCCATTGAACAACCAGCAGTATATTATAAAATATTGGTGAGCTATCAGTTGCCAATAGCATTGCCCATAGCAAGGACATGACCTTATTGGTAGAGAAGGGAAAAATTCGCGTGTTCATTGACCTTTAGACTAGACTCAATATTCTTTCGTGTATGCAGGCAGATATCGAGTGCTAATTGGCCACTCACTTCTACAGGAAGGGCCCTGATTGGGTCTTCGTTTCGTACTCTTTATTATTGACTCACAGTCCTAGAGGAGGAGTCAAACAGATAGTTGGCCAATTTCATAGGTGATACAAGTGTTTGAATTTTAACTTTTCCCGAAATTCATATGCGAATTTTTCAGATCTCTACTAATTGGTACTGGTTCACGATCCTACATAGATAGCACTGCCGGTAAGTTCAAATTTTGTGGAAAACAACTCGCATAGACAAGTATATTCAGGACAATGTGTTACAAAGGGTTTACTGAAGTTCTCTATAGCATATGTAGTTCACACACCAGGTAAACGCTTCCTTTTACATGGCTTTTATGTTTTCCAGTTCTGTCATTANCTATAGCATATGTAGTTCACACACCAGGTAAACGCTTCCTTTTACATGGCTTTTATGTTTTCCAGTTCTGTCATTATACGTAGGTTCTGTAGGAATATTATTTAAACTCACCTCTTAGCTTCTTCTGATGTTTTGTCACGGAGTGTAGTTCATAAATTTTAGCTGTCATGTCGTTCAAATTTTTCAGTACTGTTTGGTGTTTCCCTGGAGAATAAACAAACACAAGCACAATTACTATTATTGTAGCGCTCTATTGTTACATTTTATTTCTTTATATTTTGTAATGTTGCCCAGTTCAGACCCAACGAAAAAGTAAAATGTAACCACAAATTTAAAATCACTGACATTAACACGCGGAGAGAAGACCAACATGCAATTTTCATGAAGTGGCGAAAGAATGGATTTTGGGCACCGGGTTGAGGTTTTAAAATCACTAAAATAATGGATTGTACAGATGCATAAACAATAATTTCAGGTAAAAGTCATTCTAGAGCTATGCTGTACGTCACATAAAACCGAGAAAGTGAAAAATACGCAGACCGAAATAGAAAATAAAAATAAAACAAGCCAAGTTTACATGCTATCAACAATATATAACACATATAATTTTGAAACAGGAATTAAGTCAATAAACACGAAGTAAACGAGGTAAAAGGACCAGAACGAATAAGTAGTAGGATTAAGGGAAGTTGGGTACAATTATCATGAATAGGAGTCAGGGGCCACCAGACACATCGGTTGTCGAGGCAGACGATGGCGTAGGACGGCCATGTTGTCTACAAAAGTGCCTGATTAACCCCAAAAATCACTTCCGAAATTAACTATTTAACAAAAAAAAATGGAAAAATGAGGGAAGCGGATTTGAATCTCCTCGAAGGAAGAGCCGAAAAATCCTCAGATGAGCAAGTGGATTAGAGGCTCTTAGAGGAATGAGTCACTTAATCGTCAGAGCAGTAGAGGCGGATTCTAGACTCCAAGCGAGGTCCAGAGAACCAAGGGAGAAAAACGGACCTGGCCCCCCTCCCGATCACAAATCTTGCACCTACCATGTCCACAACCCAATACCTACACCCCTCCCTCTCTTCAAACAACACTCTTCACCCNTCACAAATCTTGCACCTACCATGTCCACAACCCAATACCTACACCCCTCCCTCTCTTCAAACAACACTCTTCACCCCCACCTCACCCCCACTCCTACCTATAATAGATGGCAATTATTATAAAAAATTGAAAGAAAAAAAATTAAAAATCGAAAAACATATAAAGGTGACCTCACACTCATCTCACCACTCTCCCCTCACAATCACCCCAAGTACATCCATCCCAAATAAAAAATAAAGAATAATCACNTCACAAATCTTGCACCTACCATGTCCACAACCCAATACCTACACCCCTCCCTCTCTTCAAACAACACTCTTCACCCTCACCTCACCCCCACCCCTATCTATAACAGATGGCAATTATTATAAAAAATTGAAAGAAAAAAAATTAAAAATCGAAAAACATATAAAGGTGACCTTACACTCATCTCACCACTCTCCCCTCACAATCACCCCAAGTACATCCATCCCAAATAAAAAATAAAGAATAATCACAAAAATTTTAAAAATAAATTCCAAATAATCGAAGAAAATATAACATTAACCTCACACTCATCCCACCACCCTCACATCGAGAAAATTCGCAAAAAATTTGAAAAATTGATTTTAATAATTGAGAAACGTATAACATTTACTTCACACTCGCCATGCCACCTTAACCAACACTCCCTTTCTCCTCCCCCAAAAAAACACAATCATAAAAATTCGAGAGCAAAAGCAAGAGATTGAAGCATATAATGTTATTTCACACTCCCCTTCCGCTCACCCTGCCTACTTACCAACCCACCCACTCCTAACTATCACTCTCCCAATCATTAAAAAACGACAAAATTCGCAAAAATCAATAGAAACTAATAAAAATTCAGGGACATATTACATCATTGACTCCGACACCCATGTTAAATGTAGAGACCTCGTGCCTTAACCCCAATGGCATTGAAAATAAAATAATTTATAAAAAAATTGCAAAAAATTCGAAGAAACACTTGTAAATATTGACGAACATAATACGTTACTGACTCCGACCAGCAAGTTTAATGTTGGCAACTTTAACCTTATCCCAATTTACTTTGAACTCTAAAAATTGAGAAAAAAATTGTAAAAAAGNAACCTTATCCCAATTTACTTTGAACTCTAAAAATTGAGAAAAAAATTGTAAAAAAGCAAAGAAACATTTGTAAAAATCGACGAACATAATATGTTACTCACTCCGACCACCATGTTGAATCTTGGCGGACATAAACTTAACCCAAATGTCATTGGACTCGGTAAATTAAGAAACTTCAAAAAATCACAAAACATAAAAGAACATCGAGGAAGATATTTCGTACCTAATTAGTTCATGCATTTTATCTTTACATTTCTCATATGTTTACAGATAATGGATAGTAGCCAACAGTCTCATATGATATAACACTGATCCTTCAGTTCACTAATGATAGACGATATATAGTTCATGTGCCAGAAATCTCCATCTTGTTGCAAAGCGATCATAGGTCTGAATCAATCAACAAGTTCATTCAGTCCTTTGCTAAATGTGTAGTTATTCTCAGTGTCTTCTGCCTTCTCCATTTCGCTCGTTGCAGCAAATGAACAAGCATGCTTGACGCCTTCTGCCCTCTTTACACTACTTGTCAAAGGAAACTTGTTGGTGAATTGTGTGGGAACATCGAGAGAATCATCGTCCTTCTGATAATATAATTCATCAACACTTCTTTCGCAGTCATTATCATCAATGCTATCGTCATGATCGTCTTCACCTCCTGTTTCATCTTCAATATAAAGTTTACTTTTCTTTGTAGGAGTCGCATGGTCATCATCAGTATTTAGAGCCGTTGACAGTTTATTTTGAAGTTCGTCAACTTAATGCGAAAATCTTGCGAGTGTATATTCCACACAATCCGACTCTATTGCACTCATTACATTTTTAGCATTAACTGTATCATCATTATCGCCTAACGAATCAGTACTTACCAATGCAACATGGGGTATTGGCGACATCACTTGCTGGATCCCAGTAGACGAACGATTGCAGATCTCGATGTGTTCCTTCAATGTATCGCCTTACATAANGACATCACTTGCTGGATCCCAGTAGACGAACGATTGCAGATCTCGATGTGTTCCTTCAATGTATCGCCTTACATAAACTGTATGGTGCCAATGTCGTAATGCTTCATCTTGCGAACAGGATTCTGCGCACAGGTGGTTCTGTCATGTTGTACAATCATTGGTTTGCATCATATTCATGAAAAAACTGACGTTCTTTCTACAGTAGCAACTTGTGTATCTACTTTCTCTATCTACTGCTCTGTATATATAAACTCACTAACATATTTCATAATTGAGATTTAAGCATTTTTTACAACTATTCAACCAGGCATATGATCTATTTCCTTGATCACATTACCATGTAGTTACATCCTCAACAGTTACTTCCAGACAAGATCTTTGCTCAGCTTGAACTCATACTCCGCTAATGACCCACCCTGCTATGCAAATTACTCCTAAATTACCCCTCCTACTCCATAAACGACCCCTAAATGACTCTTAAATTAATCCTAAAGACCCCCAAATGACCCACATGACCCAAATAACCACTCCTGCTCAATAAATGACACCTCCTGCTTTGAAAATGACCCCTCCTGCTCCTCAACTGACCTCTCCTGCTCCGCAACTGACCCCTTATGCTCCACAACTGACCTCTCATGCTCCGCAACTGACCCCTCACACAATCCAGGCTTCACATTCATGTCGTGGTTTGCTGGTTTTTTATGTTGCCATTTTCTATAGTCAGGTAGAAGTAAATCAGTAAGTATTTTCCAAGTGGATTGAGCCACTTATTCTCAGCTCTAGATGATTTACTGAAGCCAGGGTCCAACCCGAAACCTTGGAACCATTTCTTCTTCCTCTTGGCATAACTTGTGTACACTATCGTCAGCAGTGCTTTTTATTGCATCTACATTATACCCACAGCTACATTCTATGTATTGAAGATTCTAGTACAATAATCGTCATCGTGAGGCTCTTGTTTTGCATAGCTACAGTCCAGCCACATATTATATTTTGCACCGCCGCATTTTTCCACCTCATCGATAAGTCGGTTTATCATATTATATTTCATTCTTGACACGAGCAAACATCTTTCGATGTAATTGACTTATTCCATTAAGCATATTATTTAATAATACCCATGAATGAATACATATCGCTTCAGGAAAATACTTCGGCTTGCAGAGCACTGACGTAGGTTCTGTTACATAATCAAGTGTCGTTGATACAGGTCGTGGTTCAGTGTTCGTTTAGGNAAAGGTCGCGGCTCAGTGTTCGTTTAGGTCAAATGCAGGCCTTCGTATTCACAATTCATCTTCGTTGTATGGCGAGAGACTTCTTCCAAATTTGTGGTTTCAGAACGACAACTAACATTTTTGTATTTAAAAAATGAATTCTGCTCACAGAAGGCATCCTGTCATACATTTTAAATGTAAAATTGTGGGAGCACTATGAGAAAACCCACACCCTCCTCGAACATGGAGTCGCGACCTGCATCAAAGTCCCTTGATTGTACAACACAACCTACGCCAGTGCTCTGCGAGACGAAGCCCTTTGTTAATCGTATATTACTGAAGCGAGCTGCATTCAGCGGCCATCTTAAATAATATGTTTAATCGAATATGTCAATTACATCGACAAATGATTGCCCATTCCTGTCAAGAATGAAACCTAGTGTGAGAAATCAACTTATCGATGAGGTGAGTAGTATGGTTATGGGCGAACAGGCCTAATGTGTTCTAAATAGGAGCTAGGAGCTGTGTGGTTGTGGCTACGACTGTCTTTGGCTCTACTCGGAGGTGCTCGGCAGTCTTCGGCTCGTCTCAGCTGGTGTTCGGGAGTCCTTGAATCGGGATTGTCGTACATACCCGAATTTGCTCAGCAGTTATGCTCACTAATTATTCAAGCAAATATGTCTGTTTCTAGAAACCATGTTGGCTTTATAGGCATTGGATGAGTCACACTGAAAAAATCTTGTTTTGATCTATTTTTTTTATTTTTTAGGAACGTTCTCAGCATTTTCTCCTAGAGTGCGCTGATGAAGAAAAATGATGGCGTCACATCGCTTGCTNGCAAAA
This sequence comes from Clitarchus hookeri, assembly GCA_002778355.1. Taxonomy (NCBI): domain Eukaryota; kingdom Metazoa; phylum Arthropoda; class Insecta; order Phasmatodea; family Phasmatidae; genus Clitarchus; species Clitarchus hookeri. Next base: position 89,766 of record NQII01005686.1, on the reverse strand, counting down.
ATCTTGTTTTCATCAATTTTTTGATTTTTTAGGAACGTTCTCAGCATTTTCTCCTAGAGTGCGCTGATGAAGAAAAATGATGGCGTCACATCGCTTGCTCGTGACTGGTTGTTGGACACGTGACATCTCGGGCTCTGCAGGTACTTAAAGCGGAATGATTCGCGCGTCGCCTTAGTCCTTTGTGTGATGCGACAGGTGATATACCATCTTCTCTCTCCTGACGAACTTATCAAACTTTATGTTCGGCTCCTCTATCAAATTTTTTGGAGTATTACAATCGTTCGTGCTCGTAATTATACATATATAACATTTTGTATGGTGAATCCCTTACAGCTTTAATTATCCGATCTATTATATGTTTCTTTTTTATTTTGTCCTGCAGAGATCAAGATGAATCATGCATTTAATGNCTTTAATTATCCGATCTATTATATGTTTCTTTTTTATTTTGTCCTGCAGAGATCAAGATGAATCATGCATTTAATGGTGTGCCTGCGACAAGCGTCCGGACTTCGTCTTCGGTTGTACCATTGCTGGCTCCAGGTGAGCTGCCTGCGCTATCATCGTCGATGCTACCCTCCACAGAATCTTCAACTACATTGATGCCATCTACTGGACCATTACATCGTTACCCATGTCGCTTATGCAATAACACCTTCGTATTCAACCACGATGCTCAAAGACACCAGAAGTATGGCTGCGCGAAGAATGCAGATCGAGTGGTACAAAAGATTGCGGAGTGTTATTTGCTAGACGCGATAGCTTGCAGAGACACGCGAAAACCTGCATAGCCGTAGGACCTTCGCCTGCCAAATTTCACCGTGTCCAGTCTCCTTCGCCGAAATATACGAGTGTGCTTCCTACGAAACCAATGCTTCAAGATGATAATCCACCCTTGTTCCAGCGACTATCACGCCCAAGAATCGTCGTAGGGTCTGGGACTCTTAATAACAATGGTTTCGTGGAGGCTGAAACAGCTTTCCATCGCAATCTAAAGACGCATATCGCTCAAAACCAAGATGATTTGTCAAAAGAGATTTGTAATTGTTTGGCTCGAATGAAAAATAATAATATCGTTGGACAGCTCACCAAAGAATTACAATATCAATGTCCAATTAAATTCAACATTTGCCTGAAATGTGACTATACGAAACCNGACAGCTCACCAAAGAATTACAATATCAATGTCCAATTAAATTCAACATTTGCCTGAAATGTGACTATACGAAACCAAATTCTTTCGACAAAGAAACGAAAAAAAAAAGAGCATTCAAAAATGTTATGCATGAGACTGATGAAATCTAAAAGGTCATCAAATCCAGTATAGGGAAAATATGTGAAGAGGAACAAAAGTACAAAGAGCGTGGTTCGATGTGCANTCCAATTAAATTCAACATTTGCCTGAAATGTGACTATACGAAACCGAATTCTTTCGACAAAGAAACGAAAAAAAAAGAGCATTCAAAAATGTTATGTATGAGACTGATGAAATCGTTTTCCAGTAGTTTAGGTCATATCCCTAAATATGTGAAGAGGAACAAAAGTACAAAGAGCGTGGTTCGATGTGCACACTATCAAAAGTTAATCACCTGCAGATCCGCATTAAGAAACTGGAACCGCTACACGCCTCATCTTACATTAAGTTGCCAGAGCCCATCAAACGGAAACANCGCATTAAGAAACTGGAACCGCTACACGCCTCATCTTACATTAAGTTGCCAGAGCCCATCAAACGGAAACAGGCCGTAATCACCCCACAAAACACCAGCAACCACATGTGCTTCAAGTGGTTGGTTTTAGCATGTTTTGTATAAGGGNAGATCCGTATTAAGAAACTGGAACCGCTACACGCCTCATCTTACATTAAGTTGCCAGAGCCCATCAAACGGAAACAAGCCGTAATCACCCCACAAAACACCAGCAACCACATGTGCTTCAAGTGGTTGGTTTTAGCATGTTTTGTATAAGGGNTAATCACCCCACAAAACACCAGCAACCACATGTGCTTCAAGTGGTTGGTTTTAGCATGTTTTGTATAAGGGAGAAACTCTCTGCAAATTGATTACCACTACAAAGCCCTAGAAGTGAAGTTTGATATTTGTGGACTTGAATTTCCTACCCCGCTACAGCAGATAAAAATTCTTCAGAAAAATAACCCTACCACATAAATCCACGCGTAATCACTCAGTGCCGAAGAGAATATTGTGTCTGCATGTGTGTCTGAAGATGACAAGTCCGAACACTTTGACCTGCTGCTAATGACTGAAGAGGGGAATGCCTACTACTACTATGTGAAAAAATTTTCCTAGCCTGTGAGATTGCAACTGATAGCTCACATTGACAAAATCCATATACGCAAGCGATACTTCACATGTTATCATGATTTGCCACGAATAGCGGGACTGTCTGGACCACAGAGCCTGGAAAATTACAAAANCGATACTTCACATGTTATCATGATTTGCCACGAATAGCGGGACTGTCTGGACCACAGAGCCTGGAAAATTACAAAACATTTTGCAAGTAAATTGCCCCTGTGAAAATCGAGGTTATGATAGGCCAACNTTTGCAAGTAAATTGCCCCTGTGAAAATCGAGGTTATGATAGGCCAACAGTATTACAATTTCATAAACATCACAACATTGATAAATTACCCATCATTGTTTATTCAGATTTGAGGCCATTCTGAAACCGATTTGGACGTACGAACCAGATACGAGTCGCTCCTACACATACGCCTACCAGAAACACGAGGCATACAGCTATTGTATATATGTGCAATTCGATAATAATGTGATTCTTCAATCGCTCACTTCGTCACTGCCAGAAGAACAATTACTGTATAGGGGGTCAGGTGTGGAGAAAAATTTCGTGGGGGTGATTATAGATATTGGTAAAAAGTAAAATATATTTACGCCACAACGAAGCCGATGAAGCCACTCTGTCCTGCAGAAAAGTCCAGATGTGCAAGAGCGACACAGTGCTGCCATTGTGCTGCTCCATTCGAAACACGAAAATTACAAGGTTAGGGACCACCACCACTTCACCGGGTGGTACATTGGGCCTGCTTGCACCAGCTGAAATTTTTTGCGTTGAAGACCGAAGAAATTTGTAGTTTTTTCCATAACTTGAGCTAAGATTAGAATTTCATCAGACAGCTTGGACATGATGCAAAAACATCATAATTCCACATACGAGCGAGAAAATGATCACATTTTCGAAGCTGCTGTGTGACAGATATTCTATTCAGTGCCGGCCAACTGTACCTCGTCATGCGCAAAGGCGTCTTTCCCTAAGATCATATCGACAGCTGGGAGAAACTGGATGAGCTTCAGCTGCCTCCAAAAGAGGCTTTTTACAACAGACTGACAGAGATAAGTGTCAGCGACGAAGAATACGCCCACGCCCAGAAGGCATGGCAAGAGTTTGGCTGCACTAGTTCAAAGGAATATTCAGAGTTGTACCTGAAGGCGGACGTTCTTATTCTTTCAGATATTTTCGAAAATTTCTGATATTGGTGTTTTTTCCCCAAGTGGATTATGCTGTGCACATTAAATCAGCGCACCAGGGTTTGCTTTCGACGTCAGTATACGGATGATGGGGGCCGAGCTAGAGCTTCTAACCGACTACGCCATGTACATGACGGTCGAGGAAGAGATCAGTGGAGCGGTCGCCCAGTGTGCGAAGCGTCATGCGGTTGCGAACAACATCTATGCACCAGAAATATACGACCCCAGACAGCCNCGCACCAGGGTTTGCTTTCGACGTCAGTATACGGATGATGGGGGCCGAGCTAGAGCTTCTAACCGACTACGCCATGCACATGACGGTCGAGGAAGAGATCAGTGGAGGGGTCGCCCAGCGTGCGAAGCGTCTTGCGATTGCGAACAACATCTATGCACCAGAAATATACGACCCCAGACAGCCTTCCATCTTCTTACAGTACACTTACTGTANGTTGCGAACAACATCTATGCACCAGAAATATACGACCCCAGACAGCCTTCCATCTTCTTACAGTACACTTACTGTACCTAAATGCAAACAGCCTGTTTGGCTGGGCCATGTCGACGTCATTGACAATACGCTTCTTCGAGTGGGCCGACGTGAACATCGACATCATGTCCGTACCAGACGAAGGGGTGACGGGTCACATACTAGAGACGGATGTTGAGTATACGTCGAAAACCTTGATTTACAGTTCCTTCCGGTCANAGGGGTGACGGGTCACATACTAGAGACGGATGTTGAGTATACGTCGAAAACCTTGATTTACAGTTCCTTCCGGTCAGCCAGTGCCCGCCGGGCTCGAAACAGCCAAAGCTGATGGCAGCGCTGGAAGACAAGAGCCGCTATATCGTNCGGTCAGCCAGTGCCCGCCGGGCTCGAAACAGCCAAAGCTGATGGCAGCGCTGGAAGACAAGAGCCGCTATATCGTCCACTATCGTAACTTCAAGCAGGCTCTCGGAAATGTATGGAAGGTTACGAAAACTCACAATGTGCTCCAATTAAACAGACTGCATGTCTGAAACCTTATATGTATTTAAATACTGCAAAGCGACAGGCGGCCACCAACGATTTCTAGAAATAATTTTTTTAATAAGGAAACAGCGCAACTTTTGACAGATTAAAGGAAAAAAATAAGAAAATAAGGAAATTGGTGTGTCACGAGAAACGCCTAAAGAAATGGGTGGCAAAACTGACATTTCTGGACATGAAAATTTACGAAGAAAATCTTTCTCTGAGTCGACTGCAGCACGAAGCCATACTATTGGACAAAAACTTGTATACGCATGTTTCGCAGTGCTCGGCCTGTCCAATACTCTGATGTACTGGTTCCACTATTAAGTGATGANCGGCCTGTCCAATACTCTGATGTACTGGTTCCACTATTAAGTGATGAAGGCCCGATATGGAAAACACATCATGTTCCTGTATACAGACACGGACTCGTTGCTGTTTGAAATTAGAACCGAGAACTTCTACGACGACATGCTTGCGGGTGCGAGGTTCTTCACTGAATTCGACACGAGTGGATACCCAGTCGACCATCCATAATTTTTTGGCAAAAAAATGAAAGTCGTCGGGAAATTCAAGGACGGGTGTGGTGGGGACATCATGACTGAATTTGTATGCCTCAGAGTGAAGTTACACTCGTATAAGTACGGCGAGAAGGTCACTAAAAAGACCAAGGGAACTCATATATCTGTGGTACAAAATAAAATTGAATTTTCCTATTATCTGGCAGTCTTAAATGAGCTAAGAACGATGCATGTGACCTTGAACACAATACAATCACATCAGCGTGTATTCTGTACAGAGACTGTAAATACATTAGCTCTGTGTTTTCCAATGACAAGCGAATCATACGTGAAGATGGTTTATTTACTCCTTATAGCTACATAGACTATTTGTTTTGCGATGTAAATAAAAAGCTTCTACAGACTGAACTGTATATGTAAATAATGCTACAACTGACTAAGGAATATGGGGATAGTGCCAGAGATTTTTTTTTTTTTTTTTTACGAAATTCGCTTTTTGAAGTACCCAGAACAGAAACAAGCTTAAAATTTATTTAAAAATATAGTTTTAATAATGGGGTTTTAAAAACATTAAAGTAAGGAAATTCTAGTGAATTAATTTAGAATGTTACATAATGTATGCATTCTTGTTTTATATGAAATATAAATCTTACTTACTGATAATTTTGATAGTTTTTGCTTCCTTTTAATAAGTTATCCATGTTATGCAACCATTGAAAGTCACTTAACTACCACCTTAAATTTCTCTTCCGTTGTTTTTTTATGACGAGGTCGTATCTCNTGCATGTCTGAAACCTTATATGTATTTAAATACTGCAAAGCGACAGGCGGCCACCAACGATTTCTAGAAATAATTTCTTTAACAAGGAAACAGCGCAGCTTTTGACAGATTAAAGAAAAAAAATAAGAAAATAAGGAAATTGGTGCGTCACGAGAAACGCCTAAAGAAATGGGTGGCAAAACTGACATTTCTAGACATGAAAATTTACGAAGAAAATCTTTCTCTGAGTCGACTGCAGCACGAAGCCATACTATTGGACAAAAACTTGTATACGCATGTTTCGCAGTGCTCGGCCTGTCCAATACTCTGATGTACTGGTTCCACTATTAAGTGATGATGGCCCGATATGGAAAACACATCCTGTTCCTGCATACAGACACGCACTTGTTTCTGTTTGAAATTATAACCGAGAACTTCTACGACGACATGCTTGCGGGTGCGAGGTTCTTCGCTGAATTCGACACGAGTGGATACCCAGTCGACCATCCATAATTTTTTGGCAAAAAAATGAAAGTCGTCGGGAAATTCAAGGACGGGTGTGGTGGGGACATCATGACTGAATTTGTATGCCTCAGAGTGAAGTTACACTCGTATAAGTACGGCGAGAAGGTCACTAAAAAGACCAAGGGAACTCATATATCTGTGGTACAAAATAAAATTGAATTTTCCTATTATCTGGCAGTCTTAAATGAGCTAAGAACGATGCATGTGACCTTGAACACAATACAATCACATCAGCGTGTATTCTGTACAGAGACTGTAAATACATTAGCTCTGTGTTTTCCAATGACAAGCGAATCATACGTGAAGATGGTTTATTTACTCCTTATAGCTACATAGACTATTTGTTTTGCGATGAAAATAAAAAGCTTCTACAGACTGAACTGTATATGTAAATAATGCTACAACTGACTAAGGAATATGGGGATAGTGCCAGAGATTTTTTTTTTTTTTTTACGAAATTCGCTTTTTGAAGTACCCAGAACAGAAACAAGCTTAAAATTTATTTAAAAATATAGTTTTAATAATGGGGTTTTAAAAACATTAAAGTAAGGAAATTCTAGTGAATTAATTTAGAATGTTACATAATGTATGCATTCTTGTTTTATATGAAATATAAATCTTACTTGTTGATAATTTTGATAGTTTTTGCTTCCTTTTAATAAGTTATCCATGTTGTGCAACCATTGAAAGTCACTTAACTACCACCTTAAATTTCTCTTCCGTTGTTTTTTTATGACGAGGTCGTATCTCATTTCGAAAGATACCTGTACTGCAAGCTATTTGCCACGAAAGATTATCTTCAACCAGTTCGCGAGCAGCACCTGTGTTGTGAGGAGAATGTTTTCATGTTTATTATTTCACTATTAAATGTCGTGTTTTTGGTAATGTGACCTGCAGATTGCCACGTAAGTTTCTGTTTGCACTTACAAACTCATTCTTTATCTTTAACTAGTTATATTAGTATTATAATTATAATTAGTAGTTCATCCAATATATTAGCAAGTATTAGAATATAAATTATGAAACAGAAGAAAATGTATTAAAATTATCTTTACCAATAGGTTTATGAGTGTTCAATGGGAGAGTTGTTTTAAAAAGAGCCAGAATTCTCTCTCTCTCTCTCTCTCTCTCTCTCTTAGGATAAGTTATTGAGTCCTCACAAAAACTAGGTTCCTACGAAAATATATATCGAAAGAAGTAACACAATTAAAAAATAATATTTGTACAAAGTAAAAAATAATATTTGGACAAGGTAAACACAGGTACCGTTCAGCATTGACACTTCTTATTTCACGTGAGTGTTTTTTGCAACTTTTTATTCTCACGAATAATGTTTATATATATATATATAAAGTTTTCCCTGTTTCGTGTGTAGTTTTCCAGTCTTTATTTACAATAACTGCATCGGCAAGGTGCAAACAGGGTTGCCAAATGTCCCGTACTGTTTGGATTTCCCGCATCCTGAGGTTCACAGTATTATCCCACGTGGACATTACTTCACATATCCCGTGGCTCAAAATTCTTAGAAAATAAACTTTATACTAATAAAAACAATGTCAGTGATTGACGACGACTTTCGCAGTTGCATTGGCCACAGATAGTTACAATTGACACCGTCAGGTGGAATTAAACTACGCGTTTTTGTTAAGTATCGTTTGCCGAGATGTGTGCAGTGCCTTTTTTTCCAATGCCGATTAAATCAGAAATTCAAATCACACTTAATCATGACTATACTTGCAACCAATATTTCGATTGACGTATAATACTGACTTTTGCACATCATAGATAGTATTTAAAACTCTTCTTTTTATAAAAATTTCCTTTAATCATGTAATTAGGGTGAGATGTATGTTGAGTTGTCGGGAGTGTCCCATATGGCAAATACGGAAAAGTTGGCAACCCTAGGTACGAATCAAAAGTGCTTGTTTACTTTAAATGGGAATGTGGGGTATGTAATATGTTTTGTCAGACTCTTCGCTTAACAGAGTCGGAAGAAACTCATCCGTGCGTGCTTGAATGCACACGTGCACACATGCAAATGGAACATCGCACACGCACCGAAACAACTTATTTCGAATATATTTTCTTACAAGAATTCCTTTGAGACGAAACACAATAAATATTATCATGTCATGAGTAAGCAGTTTATTATACCAGTTTATTTAAAATGCTCTGAAGATAGAAAACTCACGTGGGTACTTCTATGTTTGATATAGCAGCGACAACCTGAATTCGTTAATATACTTTATTTTACACCACTACTTTGTTTACTAGGGTACACTACAATGAATAATATAGCCATTGTTTAAATTTTATTTTATTAGGACAAGATTTTTATATCATTGTTGTGTGAATTCGTCTGTGACGTCACTATAGATGAAGTGTGGAATGTGCAGGACATCTTCCTGGCACCAGACGTGAAAGTTTTGAACACATAAACAGAATGCTGTAGACCTATATAATTCAAGAGCAGTGCCGGCATGTTACGCAGTTTTAAATCAAAGAAAATTCTGAAATTTTTGGGCACAAAGGCCAGGCCCTAAACAGATAGTAATTAATAAAAGTCTAAATGCACTAAAAATGCGACGCACGTAAACACTTAATTTTTAAACCCCTAAATTCAAAATATATCAAAAATATTTCTTTATGAGTTGAAAATCGTAATCTAATATTTTTTGTAACTATGGTACCAGAAAGTCAACTGCTAACATGTAAAAGTTATTTTCATAAAATCAAGAAACCCAAACGGAAGGTGCAGTAATGTGAAAGTAATGTGAAACACAACTAGCAAACTATGTGCATGGTATGATGAAGGACGGAGCAGGGGAAAGATAAATTGCAGAGATTGCAAAATGGAGTAACTTTCAATGATATACCCACTTTCGGAAATGCGCGGTTGGATCAGCAAACTTGGTCTACACGTTCATAGTTCCTCCGAGGATTTTTTCTGAGCGCGTGTGGCAAAAGGAGGTATTTGCAGACACGTATTTGTTACTGTTCGCCGTTGAGAATCTAAGAAATCAGTCTTTGAANGTATTTGCAGACACGTATTTGTTACTGTTCGCCGTTGAGAATCTAAGAAATCAGTCTTTGAAAAATCTACCTACCTGTAACCGCACGCATGATCATGTAAGCAATAACAAAATGATCGTGTGTGAAGATTTCGCAAAGAAATATTCGTAATTCAGTATTTAGTTTTTTTTTAATCCAATGAAACTGACAAATTATGAAATTTACCAAATACTAAATAAATATTGTGGCAACACAGTANGTTTTTTTTTAATCCAATGAAACTGACAAATTATGAAATTTACCAAATACTAAATAAATATTGTGGCAACACAGTAATTATATTAAACTTCCTCAAAGAGAATAAATCGGTTTCATGTTGACGCGAAAGAATGAAAACAAAAACATCCCAAGGGTTTAGCAAATTGGGTAATAGAGAATTCAGAATAACCTAAATAAAATAAGTGGCCAACTGGTTACATTCGTAGGTGTGTGGCGGGGACATCATGACTGGATTCGTAGGCCTCAGAGCAAAGTTATACTCATATAAGTACGGCAAGAAGGTCACTAAAAAGGCTAAGGGAATTCAGAAGCGTGTGGCACAAAATAAAATCCAATTTTCCGATTATCTAGTAATCTTAAATGAGCTACGAACAATGCATGAGACCATGAACATGATACAATCACATCAGCACGTACTCTATACAGAGACTGTCAATAAATGAGATCTGTTTTGCTGAGATGACAAGCGTATCATATGTTCGGATGGTGTATATACTGTTGCTTATTGCTACATAGAGTAGTTTTTTTTTTTTTTGCGATGAAAATGTAAAACTCCTCCAGACTGAATTGTGTATGTAAACAAGGCTTACAACTGACTGAGGAATATGGGATGCTACCAGAGGCTTCTTCATCATCTCGCCCACAGTGCCGACAGTGCTCATTTAAGACTGCCAGATAATAGGAAAATTCAATTTTATTTTGTACCACAGATATATGAATTCCCTTGGCCTTTTTAGTGACCTCGCAGTACGTTTACGACTATAACATCGCTCTGAGGCCTAAGAATCCAGTCACGATTTCCGCACCACACCCGTCCTTGAATTTCCCGACGACTTTCATTTTTTTGCCAAAAAATTATGGATGGTCGACTGGGTATCCACTCGTGTCGAATTCAGCGAAGAACCTCGCACCCGCAAGCATGTCGTCGTAGAAGTTCTCGGTTCTAATTTCAAACAGAAACAAGTGCGTGTCTGTATACAAGAACTGGATGTATTTTCCATATCGGGCCTTCATCACTTAATAGTGGAACCAGTACATCAGAGTATTGGACAGGCCGAGCACTGCGAAACATGCGTATACAAGTTTTTGTCCAATAGTATGGCTTCGTGCTGCAGTCGACTCAGAGAAAGATTTTCTTCGTAAATTTTCATGTCCAGAAATGTCAGTTTTGCCACCCATTTCTTTA
>NQII01005686.1:44911-78810 GCA_002778355.1 Clitarchus hookeri | reverse complement strand
CGCCTTCAGGTACAACTCTGAATATTCCTTTGAACTAGTGCAGCCAAACTCTTGCCATGCCTTCTGGGCGTGGGCGTATTCTTCGTCGCTGACACTTATCTCTGTCAGTCTGTTGTAAAAAGCCTCTTTTGGAGGCAGCTCATCCAGTTTCTCCCAGCTGTCGATATGATCATAGGGAAAGACGCCTTTGCGCATGACGAGGTACAGTTGGCCGGCACTGAATAGAATATCTGTCACACAGCAGCTTCGAAAATGTGATCATTTTCTCGCTCGTATGTGGAATTATGATGTTTTTGCATCATATCCAAGCTGTCTGATGAAATTCTAATCTTAGCTCAGGTTATGGAAAAAACTACAAATTTCTTCGGTCTTCAACGCAAAAAATTTCAGCTGGTGCAAGCAGGCCCAATGTACCACCCGGTGAAGTGGTGGTGGTCCCTAACCTTGTAATTTTCGTGTGTCGAATGGAGCAGCACAATGGCAGCACTGTGTCGCTCTTGCACATCTGGACTTTTCTGCAGGACAGAGTGGCTTCATCGGCTTCGTTGTGGCGTAAATATATTTTAGTTTTTACCAATATCTATAATCACCCCCACCAAATTTTTCTCCACACCTGACCCCCTATACAGTAATTGTTCTTCTGGCAGTGACGAAGTGAGCGATTGAAGAATCACATTATTATCGAATTGCACATATATACAATAGCTGTATGCCTCGTGTTTCTGGTAGGCGTATGTGTAGGAGCGACTCGTATCTGGTTCGTACGTCCAAATCGGTTTCAGAATGGCCTCAAATCTGAATAAACAATGATGGGTAATTTATCAATGTTGTGATGTTTATGAAATTGTAATACTCTTGGCCTATCATAACCTCGATTTTCACAGGGGCAATTTACTTGCAAAATTTTTTGTAATTTTCCAGGCTCTGTGGTCCAGACAGTCCCGCTATTCGTGGCAAATCATGATAACATGTGAAGTATCGCTTGCGTATATGGATTTTGTCAATGTGAGCTATCAGTTGCAATCTCACAGGCTAGGAAAATTTTTTCACATAGTAGTAGTAGGCATTCCCCTCTTCAGTCATTAGCAGCAGGTCAAAGTGTTCGGACTTGTCATCTTCAGACACACATGCAGACACAATATTCTCTTCGGCACTGAGTGATTACGCGTGGATTTATGTGGTAGGGTTATTTTTCTGAAGAATTTTTATCTGCTGTAGCGGGGTAGGAAATTCAAGTCCACAAATATCAAACTTCACTTCTAGGGCTTTGTAGTGGTAATCAATTTGCAGAGAGTTTCTCCCTTATACAAAACATGCTAAAACCAACCACTTGAAGCACATGTGGTTGCTGGTGTTTTGTGGGGTGATTACGGCCTGTTTCCGTTTGATGGGCTCTGGCAACTTAATGTAAGATGAGGCGTGTAGCGGTTCCAGTTTCTTAATACGGATCTGCAGGTGATTAACTTTTGATAGTGTGCACATCGAACCACGCTCTTTGTACTTTTGTTCCTCTTCACATATTTTCCCTATACTGGATTTGATGACCTTTTCGATTTCATCAGTCTCATGCATAACATTTTTGAATGCTCTTTTTTTTTTCGTTTCTTTGTCGAAAGAATTCGGTTTCGTATAGTCACATTTCAGGCAAATGTTGAATTTAATTGGACATTGATATTGTAATTCTTTGGTGAGCTGTCCAACGATATTATTATTTTTCATTCGAGCCAAACAATTACAAATCTCTTTTGACAAATCATCTTGGTTTTGAGCGATATGCGTCTTTAGATTGCGATGGAAAGCTGTTTCAGCCTCCACGAAACCATTGTTATTAAGAGTCCCAGACCCTACGACGATTCTTGGGCGTGATAGTCGCTGGAACAAGGGTGGATTATCATCTTGAAGCATTGGTTTCGTAGGAAGCACACTCGTATATTTCGGCGAAGGAGACTGGACACGGTGAAATTTGGCAGGCGAAGGTCCTACGGCTATGCAGGTTTTCGCGTGTCTCTGCAAGCTATCGCGTCTAGCAAATAACACTCCGCAATCTTTTGTACCACTCGATCTGCATTCTTCGCGCAGCCATACTTCTGGTGTCTTTGAGCATCGTGGTTGAATACGAAGGTGTTATTGCATAAGCGACATGGGTAACGATGTAATGGTCCAGTAGATGGCATCAATGTAGTTGAAGATTCTGTGGAGGGTAGCATCGACGATGATAGCGCAGGCAGCTCACCTGGAGCCAGCAATGGTACAACCGAAGACGAAGTCCGGACGCTTGTCGCAGGCACACCATTAAATGCATGATTCATCTTGATCTCTGCAGGACAAAATAAAAAAGAAACATATAATAGATCGGATAATTAAAACTATAATGGATGCACCATACAAAATGTTATATATGTATAATTACGAGCACGAACGATAATAATACTCTAAAAAATTGTTGTTGGAGCTGAAAATAAAATAAAAAGTTTANTGTATAATTACGAGCACGAACGATAATAATACTCTAAAAAATTGTTGTTGGAGCTGAAAATAAAATAAAAAGTTTAGCGAACTGAATGTTAAGTAGATCAGAAGTGTGATAACTATATGTCACCTGTTGTAACAGACGAATAACTGATGCGACACTAATCCCTAAATCACTAAAATTTAAGGGGGCCCGCTCCCGTAACAAAAAATATTAAACATGTGTCAATATGCTTAAGCCTTATGGCCTATAAACTTACCCTGGTTTGTAATAAACTTGGCAAAATGAATGGACATTGTATATGATTTCATGGGCGATGTGATAATGCTGTGCTTGGCCATCGGGGGTCCCCTCCTCTCCCTTCAGACACCCACTCATCTTTCATTATGACACGGCCCCACGACGTGGGAAGGAGGTTGGGAGATTTTAGCCATTGGACGCTCCACCCAGCTATGCAGACGCCTTTTCTGGAGTCGTTAGCGGCCAGGTTTTCGGTTTCCTATCAGGAGAATGCATTACACGCATCCCCGCTCCTATGCCACACTTTGCTGCAGGTTTCCCCCTATTTTACAGGCAGTTGGATTGCCCGTAGAGAGCCTGGGTTAGGCTTTGCCCATTAGGCTATTGAGGGTCGGGATTTAGACTTACGGGGGTGACCCATGCCAGCAGTCCTTTATACAGGCTTGCGGAGATTTTACCTCGCGCCAGTGGCCTATAGCTGCAGCTAAAGTTCGGCAAGAAGCNAGTCCTTTATACAGGCTTGCGGAGATTTTACCTCGCGCCAGTGGCCTATAGCTGCAGCTAAAGTTCGGCAAGAAGCGAGAAGCTTCTAGTTCGCATTTCTCAGTACCTCCCTAAGATGTGGATGGATCTCTTGTGTTCTGGAATGTAATCTTAATATGTGGTAAGCCGGTTATGTTGTAAAATGATGTCGTGATGTCATCATTCAGTAGTCTCATGGCAGTATATGGCAGCCACAAAACCAGCAGAAGCTCGGTAGATTTGTGGTTTTCGTAGTGGCGTGTTCACTGGTTGTGCACGTATATGCATATGTACAATTCTTTTTATACACATACATACACACGCACACACGCTGACATATAGACGTTAAATTATATTATGTTGATGAGATTTAATAATAATGTATACACATATTTTCAGCCTTTTGGCTCTGTCCCAATTTTACAGTTAGTAAAATGTCATGGTTTGTTAGGAATGTGTTTGATATAATAATAAGATAATATAACATAATAATTAAATTGATATAATATTAATAAAATAATATAATACGATATAATAATTAAATGAAAATATTCACATACATATCTGCAGCCGACATTGACTCTGTCCCGAGTTAGTAATTTGTGTCATGGCTTGTCAGGTTGTTGGAAGGAGAATGAGAGCTTTCGGTCGTTTCCGCCCCCGCACCAGCCTTTCGTCATAGTTTGCCAGCTCACGAACCAGGTGCTTTTCTTCAGTCGGAATTTTCTTATACACCTCTGTGGCCAGCTTTTGCACGTGATCTTGTATTTTCTCCACTTTCAGCTCGTTGTGGAGCTGGTTATTTCGTGTTTTCGTGTGTACATGGGTGCGTCTGTAATCATGCAAAGGACTCTGTTCTGGAAGCACCGTAGTTTCTGGAGGTGACAGCGAGCACCTGTTCCCCAGACTGGTGTTGCGTAGGTAAGGATGGGGCGAATGAGTGTAGAATAAATGATTAACCCGTTTCGTGTGCGGAGTGAACTATGGCGAACAATGAGTGGGAACAACTGCCTTAGCCGGGAGTTGGCTTTGGCGAGCTGAGTATGAATGTGATGCCTCCAGATCAGATTCCTATCCATGATTACACCCAGGTACTTGACCTTGTTGATGTATTAGATTTGCTGGCCACTGAATTGTAGTTTTATGGGTGTGTTACAGCGTCGGGTGCTGAATTATATTGCTTCTGTCTTGGCTGGATTTGTTTTAATGTGCCACTTCTCTAGCCAGGGCTCTATGTCGTCCAGGGCAGCCTGCACGTGGATAATGCCCAGTCTCTGTTCATCGACGATGCGAATACTATAGTGTCGTCAGCATTACAGCCGATGTGAGCCTCTCTGACTTGTGGCATGTCGTTGATATAAAGGTTGAACAGGACCGGAGCTAGTATGCTGCCCTGGGGAACTCCTGCTGTTACCTGGCAGACTATGGATTTGTCGCCGTCGAGACTGATATGAAATGTGCGTGATGATAGGCAGCATGAAATGAAGTGGATGAGGTAGGGGGGAAAGTGATACTCGTGAAGCTTGTACAGCATACCGGGATGATATATCCTGTAGAACGCCTTTTCTATGTCTAGAAGGGCGACGACAGTGTGATGTCGGTATTCAGTGGACTTCGTGCCTTTCAGAGTGAGCCGGGTAAGCTGGTGGACTGTAGAGTGCCCACAACGGAGCCCAACCTGTTCGTCACGAAGTATGTGGTGGGATGAAATGTGTGCCTGCACCCTGCCATTCACCACTCTCTCCAGTAGTTTGGAGAGAGTGAAGAGCAGACTAATAGGGTGATAGCTGGTGGGCAGTGAGGGTGATTTGCCTGGTTTGATGAAAGTCACCACCCTGGTCTGCTTACATCTGTCGGAGAAATGATGATGTTGGAGTGTGAATGTGTAATATTGTGCTAAAATACANCCACCCTGGTCTGCTTACATCTGTCGGAGAAATGATGATGTTGGAGTGTGAATGTGTAATATTGTGCTAAAATACATTTTAATTCGTATGGGATGTGTTTAATGAGTGTGTATGGGATTTTATCTTGTCCTGGCGCGGTGTTGCTGCGAGTGTATTTCATGGCTGTCATCAGTTCGGCGGCAGTTATATNAGGATTTTATCTTGTCCTGGCGCGGTGTTGCTGCGAGTGTATTTCATGGCTGTCATCAGTTCGGCGGCAGTTATATCCATGCTTTCCTCTGGGGTTTCCCCACCTTATACGACTGCCAGGGTATGCTGCATCATTCTTTCATGTTCTCCGTCTCCATCGCCCTCGTTACGGCGGAATGTTTCCTCAATGGCCCTAGTTAGTGCATTCACTTTATCAGCCGACGTGTAGGCAACCCCCGTTGCATGTGTGAGTGGCGGAACTGTGGAGTAGTACACTGTTAGGCGCCGAGTCATTTTCTACAGGAAGTTGTCAGCGGTTTTCAGAGCAGTTACTGAATTGTCCCACTACTGAGCTCTAAAAGCACTGACAAGTGCATCCACTGTATCTTGTGACTGTTGATGTATATCTCTGTAGTATAGGTTCCGGGTTCGCTGCCACAGCGTCTTGTGTCTGTTTCGTAGTTTTATGGCCTGTTTAATGTAAGGTGGAACTGTGTATTGGTGTTTCTTGGTGTGACTGCTGGGATGTGGTTTTTGGCTGTGGTGATAATAGCTTGTTCTATGAGAATGGTGGTGTTTCCGATTTGTTCAGGCGTGTTTATTGTTTCTATTGTGTGTTGTGGTGTGTCTGCCTTCTGGGATAGTGTTTCTTGGTAGGCATCCCAGTCGGCGTTTTTATAGTTAAATTTGTGTATGTGTGTGTGTGNGCCTTCTGGGATAGTGTTTCTTGGTAGGCATCCCAGTCGGCGTTTTTATAGTTAAATTTGTGTATGTGTGTGTGTGGTGCAAGTTGGGGGGCGAGATACACTTTGATCTTAGCCGATAGGCCTAGAAGCGATCAAAAAAAAAATATGTGGAGAATATCCATGAATACTGGCATGTGGTCGCTGGAAAGGGCTGTGTCTGTGTACAGTCTGTACTGGAAATTATCGCCCTTGTTAAGGATATTACCCAGTACATCTGGTGCGTGATGTGGGTTGTCTGGGATGAATGTTGGTGTGTTTAGTACATATATAATATATGTGTGCGTGCTGGCGTGTCTGTGCAGTATTCTGCCATGTGTGTTGGCTCTTCTGGAGTGCCAGTCGGGATGTTTGGCGTTCAAGTCGCCTTCTATTAGCACTCGTGGAGATACTTGCAATAGCATGTCTATTTCGCCTGTGTCTAGTGGTGAAGATGGAGGGATGTATGTGGCTATGATTGTGACTGGCTGATTGTGAATGTAAATGTATATGGTTATGGCTTCTGCGTGTTGTAGCTGTGGCAGTGGATGGATATGATGGCGTATGGATCGATGAATGATAATGACTACTCACCCTTCTTGTATATTTCTGTCTTTTCTGGGAATATTGTAAGCTGTTATTTTGTGTTTTTTGTTTGGGTGAAAGTGAGTTTCTGTGATGATGGCTATGTTGGCGTGTGTGTTGTGCATGTAGGCAGACAACTCGTGTTTCTTGTAGTTTTGGCCTCTGGCATTACAGATGAGTATGCGGTGTGCGTGTGCTTGTTGATGTGCTGTCATTATTGTGAGTTTGCGTTTTCCTTTGTATGGTGCAGCAGCAGTAGTATAATTTGTAAGAATAAAGTGGTGGCTAAGAAATGTTGTTGGATTGTTTGCGTCTGGTCTATCCATTGTGTAATTTGGTGTATAATCAGTTCGTAAAATGTCTTGGTGTCTGTGTTTGTGGAGCCAGGTATCTCCTGCATTATCGCATGTAACTTCAGAAATGATAGAAGTTCCTGCACTTTGCTTGCAGGCATGGGAGCCTGATGTGCTGTTTTCATTTAAATGAAAAAAAATTAAAAGGTAAGGGTNTACAGGCACGGGAGCCTGACGTGCTGTTTTCATTTAAATGAAAAAAAATTAAAAGGTAAGGGTAAAGTGGGCTGTGCATGTTGGGTGTGAATCTGGTGAGTTTTTTGCTAACTCTGGAGGTTTGTATGCGTGTGTGGGTGAGTGCGAGTGCGGACCGGCTCTTGTTGTGGTGGAGTTATATACTGTACACTGAGGTGATAAAAGTCATGGGATAGCAATATGCAAATATACAGATGGCAGTAGTATCGCATACAAAATGTATAAATGGAAAGTGCATTGGTTGGGCTTTCATTTGTGGTCAAGTGATTCATGTGAAAAGGTTTCTGACGTGATTATTGCCGCACGACGGGAATAAACAGACTTTGAAGGCCGAATGGTAGTTGGAGCTAGACGCATGGGACATTCCATTTCGGAAATGGTTAGGAATTCAACATTCCGAGATCCACAGTGTCAAGAGTGTGCCGAGAATACCTAATTTCAGACATAACCTCCCACTATGGACAACGCAGTGGCCGACCGCGTGCACTTAATAACCGAGACCAACGATGTGTGCGCAGAATGGTCAGTGTTAACAAACGAGCAACACTGCGTGAAATAACTGCAGGAATCAATGTGGGATGTACGACGGACGTGTCCATTAGGACAGTGAGGCGAATTTTTGCTGTACTGGGCTATGCCAGCAGAAGACCGACTCGAGTGCCTTTACTAACAGCGCGACATCGCCTGCAGCGCCTCTCCTGGGCTCGTAACCATATCGGTTGGACCCTAGACCACTGGAAAACCGTGGCTTGGTCAGATGAGTCCCGATTTCAGTTGGTAAGAGCTGATGGTAGGGTTCGAGTGTGGCGCAGACCCCACGAATCCATGGACCCAAGTTGTCAACAAGGAACTGTGCAAGCTGGTGGTGGCTCCATAATGGTGTGGGCTGTTTTTACATGGAATGGACTGGGTCCTCTGGTCCAACTGAACCGATCATTGACTGGAAAGGGTTATGTTCAGCTACTTGGAGACCACTTGCAGCCATTAATGGACTTCATGTACCCAAACAACGATAGAATGTTTATGGATGACATTTCGCTACGTCAACGGGCCACAACTGTTCGCGATTGGTTTGAAGAACATTCTGAACAATTCCAGCGAATGATTTGGCCACCAAGATCGCCCAACATGAATCCCATCGAACATTTATGGAAATAATCGAGAAGTCAGTTAGTGCACAAACTCCTGCACCGGCAACACTTTCGCAATTAAGGACGTCTATAGAGGCAGCATGGCTCAATATTTTTGCCGGGGACTTCCAACGTCTTGTTGAGTTCATGCCACGTCGAGTTGCTGCACTTCGCCGGGCAAAAGGAGGTCCGACACGATATTAGGAGGTATCCCATGACTTTTGTCGCCTCAGTGTATACTATTACAAAATATTTTTGTTTCTATTGATTATATTGTGGGTGTCTCTGAAATTGTACAAGTGTGAATATGCATGTGTGGTTTATCTTGTTATTTTATTATTTGCATGTGTGGTTTATCTTGTTGTTTTATTACTTGTGAGGACAGCTTTTTCTCATGTTGGGTTGCTGTGTTGAGCCGGCTCGTGTTTGTGTGATTACTTGTTTCTGTAATGGTTGTCCTGTGTCTACCTTGTGTGTGTTGTTGGACAGTGGATCAGGCCGGGATCTTGCCCAGCGCATTTTCTCTGAGCACTGTGTGTAGGCCACCGAGCGCTCTTGCCCACAAAGTGCGCAGGTGGGCTTGTCGCGTGTGTAGTCACGGTGGGGATGATTTTCCTCGCAGCGCACACAGCACTCTGCACTCTCACACTGGTCACTGGTGCCTCGTGTGTCCCAGTTTCTGGCATCTGAAGCACTGCACTGGGCCTGTGGGAGGGATGTAATGGTTCCAGTGGAGGCGGAACATGCCTAGGAGACGTGGGATGGCTTTGAGGCTGGTCAGGGTGTTCTCGGGGGTTTCCTTCACCTCCACTTCCACTTCGTAGAGGCTCAGTTGTTGCTCGGTGCGTCGGCTGGTTATCTGCTGCACGGAGATGACTCACGTGCTGCGCCAGCGGCTGTTGAATTACGGCTGTGTCTTCTCCTGCAGGAGGTCCACCCAGGACGACTCGCAAGGGGCGCTTTTCCTCTCGAGATGACTGGGCAAACTCGATTCTGCATTTTCGAAGTGCAGCCTGTGCCCTCCGGAACACCAGTTCGTCATTCAGTTAGATAGTATTCAAAATTTGTAATTTCCACTCTAATATGCCACTGAATACAATTTCTACGTTGTATAGAATTATAAACATAAAGTGTATAAACTGATATAAATTATTTTAAGAGGAGAAAATATATGTAATTGACCTTAACGTGGTACGTTAATTAATTTATCTAAGAAAATGGGGTATATGTATACTATGTACCATATAAGGAGGCCACATGTTTGACAGTTGACAATCGCCGCACCTTTTCGTTTATGTATCCATTCGCCATCCTCTGGTGTGTCAAGTATAGGCTTTGATGCGGCGAGTCAGTGCATCCAGGAGGTGCTGCTACGTGTGGCAATTGGTGAACTGCTTGGGTGGCGCTGCATTCATAAACAGAGCTTGGTGGACGTGTGTAGGGTCGTTCGTAAACGCTGTACACAAAATATATGTTACTTTAAAAATTATACAGAGCTTGCGGGAAAATAAAACCATTTGTATATGCGCGTAAATACGTTATTTTAAACAACAAAACTATAATATGTTTTTGGGTGTAGTTCGGGATATGGATAACAGATAGCATGAAAGGGCGTGTTATACCAGATGGAGCGCCTGTACCTCACAAGATGGCAACACATGGTTGGAGAATCTGGAAACGTGAAAAAGGTTTCGATTTTTTCGTTACATTTGGATACGGATCGTTTTATTGTGAATCTCATTTTGAACACCTCTACATTACTATTTTATCACGAAGTTTCGTTTCTAAAACTAAAAACTGCTGTTTTATGACCACGTAAAATAAAATGTATTAATTAATCTACGAACTCTTTCTTATGCGCGTATTTTCTGCTTGTCTGATGTGTCGGCACTGCTCTCAGAATAGCAAAAGTAATATTAATTTCTGTTCGTTCGTACATCAGCTGATACAGGATTTTGTAAATGGAAGGTTGTTTGTTTTGAATACTTGAAATTGCCACTCATATATATTGAGGCATAGTGTATAGTATAGGCTTCCACTTTGGTCACAAATTAAAATTCTATAGGGTAGAATTTATAAGTGTAGGAGACCCCATATATACGGTAAGTTAAGGCATCTGTTGGAAGTTACCAAAAAATTGTCCATCAATGCAGTTATCAATGGACCCATAATATAACACTAAAACTAACAACACACAAACAAGACACTTCAAATTAAGTAAGCAATACATGGTTTTATTATGCAATATGTAAGAACTAACTTGATGATTGAAGACATGTGCAAATGACATTACTAAGAGAGCAAAAATGAAGGGAAAAACATTAAAATCCACATTTCAATCACTCCTTTAGGTTCAAATTATTTAGTATAAGAAATTAAATTATGTAGTTCTATAAATAGCTTCTTATAGAGGCGAGTTGATTTATTTTACGTTGAACAAGACCAAGAATATAATTTTTATTATTTTGAACTGTTCAAGATTTTCTGAATTTCTGAACATTAATTTTATGAAGACATTTTTAACAGGGGTATTGGGTACATGCACATCCTATCACCTGACATGAACACAGCATTTTTATTGTCACCTACCTTCAGTGACTTACCTCGTAAAAATATAATCTACTTGATTTATTGCACTATGAAGAAAAAGAGGAGCAAATATTTTATTTATTTGGATCCAGGGAAGATTTTTGAGCACGTTGAATTACCTTTTAATTGCGGAATTTTCTCTTCAAGTTGTGATGTCACACTGTTGATTGACTTGCACTATCTTGATTGATTTGCACTGATTGCACAGATATTTTTCACTTTGAATTTTGCACACTATGTATTTGTGTGTTTAGAGAGTAATTGTATATCTTCATGTTAATGTATTGTTTTATTGAGAGTAGTGTTGTCATATGGTTGCTTCACGAGAAGAAAATATCTTGGTAGAACTTTGTTGTTTCATCTATTTATTTTACTGGTCGCCTTGGGAAATGAGGGCTATCCAAAGACTCTCGCATTGTCCAATTACATGTCGTTTAGCTATTTACATGGAAGACGTAAGCAAAAGTATATTTACGACATTGAAACAACACATCNTCCAATTACATGTCGTTTAGCTATTTACATGGAAGACGTAAGCAAAAGTATATTTACGACATTGAAACAACACATCTTGATGAGATGAACATAAGAACACATTGTTGACACCATACACGTTTCTTTTATTAATACACTTACTAATAATTTCATTTGAGTGGCAGAAAGTGGATAATATTTTTCAAAAAGCAATAGGATGCAATCATCCATTTTANCACTAATAATTTCATTTGAGTGGCAGAAAGTGGATAATATTTTTCAAAAAGCAATAGGATGCAATCATCCATTTTAATGAAAATTAATTTCTTTTTGTTATTATTCTTATAGTAATGTAAATATTTTTTGTATATAACCTATTTTAATTAACTTTTGAAAAGTATTTATAGTAGCATCATGACTCAAGAAACTTTTCTTCGTGATACCAAGTGATAGTGAATAAAAGCATAACACTATGCAAAAGGACCATATCTAGTGCTAGGTTAACAAAGATTTTTATGTATTTGAAAAGCCGAATTATTTATTATGCACAAATACTAGAGCAATTTAAATAAAGTGAAATGAATGTTGCAATACAGAAAGTGAACCTGAACGTAATGTAGTCGAGGCAAAGACGCTTTGCAGTGTAAAGTCTCAATGGCTGTTAAAATATAAAACAATGTCTTCGTATCTTGATGCATTCCTGGTTGTAAAACTCTCACGAAACAGAAGTCCCACGTGTGTAGAAAGTGATAGATGGTCTTGCAGTTCGCCGATATCAGTTTCATACCAGTTTTAAACTATGTTCGACTAGTGGTACTAGCAACATGACCGAAGGCATACATTTTCGGGAGAAAGACAGCCGCTCATCCCACGACCACTGCAGCGCTGGAGCAGCNGCAACATGACCGAAGGCATACATTTTCGGGAGAAAGACAGCCGCTCATCCCACGACCACTGCAGCGCTGGAGCAGCACTGCGCAGCACCATTCGCCAGAGGGACGGACCAATAGGATCATGAGTTACAACTAGAATGCCGCTGAGTTACCAAGGAGAATTCCAGTGATTTTATTTTCAAACCAAGAACATGTTTGTCTCAAATAACAAACTCAACAATGTGTGGAAATCTGATTTAATGATTGAGAGATGTAATTTTGCTTAATAGCTTTTCTTTAATTACTGGTTATTAAATATAATTCAAGGGCACACGTATTTTCTCTTTCCGATATGGACATTTTTCGTTCATTGATAAGATTTGAATGTATATTTTATTTCTTTATTTTCTCTCTATCAGGATTTGCTGACATTGAAACACGCGAGGCCCGGGAAGAGTATACAAATTTGTAGATTTGACAGTGAGGGGCAAATCTATAGTTTGTTTATATCTTCACATAATTTCATTCATAGCCCCATATAATGATTTTTCATGTAATTTAAAGCAACTTTAAATTATATTTATACACCATCCATTTTTATTATTGATTTTATGACGTTAATTAAATTTTTACTTAAAAATTAAATATTGATATTTAAAAAAATATTTTATTCCTAACATATTTTTATTATTTTTGGATTGTAATTAACACTTTCTCAGATGTTATTTTTTTGGTTTAATTAACTTTATTTTATTTTTCATTAAGTATTTTGTGCCGGAAGTGATGTCATATTTTTGCTGCTGATAGCAGGAATGCCAGAATTTTGGGCTTCTGGTGGGTTTTTCAAAGAATGATTAACTCTATTTTTTTCTACGCTGGTTATAAATCAAAATAATTACCNCCCATATAATGATTTTTCATGTAATTTAAAGCAACTTTAAATTATATTTATACACCATCCATTTTTATTATTGATTCTATGACGTTAATTAAATTTTTACTTAAAAATTAAATATTGATATTTAATAAAATATTTTATTCCTAACATATTTTTATTATTTTTGGATTGTAATTAACACTTTCTCAGATGTTATTTTTTTGGTTTAATTAACTTTATTTTATTTTTCATTAAGTATTTTGTGCCGGAAGTGATGTCATATTTTCGCTGCTGATAACAGGAATGCCAGAATTTGGGGCTTCTGGTGGGTTTTTCAAAGAATGATTAACTCTATTTTTTTCTACGCTGGTTATAAATCAAAATAATTACCANGGGCTTCTGGTGGGTTTTTCAAAGAATGATTAACTCTATTTTTTTCTACGCTGGTTATAAATCAAAATAATTACCAGCACCATCGTAAGATAGCACATTATTTTCAGCCCCAGAAGTGAGTCCATAATTAGAAATGTCAGCAGGTTAAGAAGAGAGCCTAGACTTTAGGCAAATAATTATTTTTAGTGCTTACAAGCACAGGATTGTACGAGGTGCCGCTTAGCGCCAGGCGCCATAAACCCCAGCATTAAGGTCATTGGCAATTTGCTAATAGCACCATCACTACGACTGTTCAACGAGAATAAGTGGAGAATTTGAGGTGTAATTCACAAATTTTACAAAACCCTGTAGTATTATAACAAATTGTTATTGTGTAATGTCACATACTTGCATCTGTCAGCATATTTTATGCATTTTTGTAAATTTGAATAGGAATGGATGCATAGTTGGCCAGTAGTTTCCTTTGCTTTATCACCATAAATGAAAGCGTTTTACTTTCCATCACGTGTGTTTATGGCCATAGATAACATGAGCGCAAGTGATGATGCATCACTTTGAGTAAACATTCTCGTGCACGGCCCTGCAAAAGTTTTATTTGCGCATTAGCAAACCCCGTCATAGTGTTCACAACTACCAAGCACCATGTGATCTATGGAATTCGTGCCTAGTGTTCACATCTACAAAGCACCACATAATCTATGGAATTCGTTCCTACTAGCTCGCTGGGTTTGTTTGCATTTATAGCATCGTCACGTTTTATCCAATAATTGTTTATATTTTACAATGCTGCGTGGCAGTGAAAAAAAGTGTTTATATGCATTTACTAATGTAGAATATATTTGTAAATCGATTGATCATGTATTTTAATCTGTATTCTTCCAGCTAGCTGTTTTATCATATATATTCTCTGTACATATGTGCAGTAAACTTTTTTTTCTTTTTTTTAACAGTGCTTTTATAATTGTGTATAAATTGTTTACATTAGTCTCTTCATGAAACAGTATGCCCTTGCNTACATTAGTCTCTTCATGACACAGTATGCCCTTGCCAGTGCATTCTGACCTTTGTTCCAAGTGTCAGACAGAATACCAAATCTTAAGTAAGAAAATCTGAAATTGTTTTCAATGTTGTCTGTTGATAAAGGACNATCTGAAATTGTTTTCAATGTTGTCTGTTGATAAAGGACACTAGTGGTTTTGTCCTGAATACTGAACTTCCAGAGAAATATAATTTCTCTGGAAGTTCAGTATTTTTGCAAGGAAATAACAATTGAAAAAAAAAAACACAGCTTTTCTACAGGAATAACACTGCCTATTTCAGGTTTTATGAATAAGTGACATTTCTCAAAATATGTACATTTTTAAAAAGAGCAGATGAAAAATTTGAGCAATTCTCATGCAGAAACCTGCATTTTTGTAGCAAGAAAATAACAGTTTTGACAAAAATAACACCTACTTTTCCAGGTCTCTACATATGCCTCACTGCTTAGAGACCCCAACAAGTAATGAGTTTTTTGCACCTTGGGAAACATGGCCAACTATGGAATTGAATAATTCTGTGAAACCCTTCCATTCTGCACGGTTACCACTGAAAAAAAGGCAGTGGCAACGCCGATAACATTCACACCTGCGGCAACAAAGCCGCTTGCGCCTCTCATGAGTAGTGCCCCTGGAAAACCTAACCTCACTTTTTTAAAGCAGTTTACGGGACACAACCTCGTAGGCTGCAAACTGTTCCTTAACTTAATTAATGCCAATTTTAAGATTTATAGCATTATGTATACAGTAATTTTGGCAGGAACACTGCAAATGTTCTGCAATTACNTAATGCCAATTTTAAGATTTATAGCATTATGTATACAGTAATTTTGGCAGGAACACTGCAAATGTTCTGCAATTACAAACTTTCAATTCCCCATATTCAGTGTGTTAACATAATTCTTATGAGGAAATAAAATCTCCAAAATTTCCTTCACAGTCGTATTTCTTACAAATAAAAAGAACTTCAGGTAAGTGTAGCAATGTAAAGGTTGTATGCAGGTCACAACTAGTACACCTGTTATACTTTGCATTAAGGTCGGGGAACATTGGAAGTACAGTAAAATATTCTGAGAAATTCCCTTTTGAAAAACCTTTACTGCCCAATAAGATTTACATAATTCTGCACCTGATATATATTACCAAAGTAATTTTACCTTCATTAAATTTTCCAAATTAATAAGCAAAAATATTTTATTTTTTAAAATTTATTTTATTTTAAAATCCCTAAGCAAACTTCTTATGAGTTTTACTTAATTTTGCAGCCCTAGTGTACCCTTGTCCAAGTACTGTGTTTATTTTGGAGAGTTACCCAGAAGGCTGCAACTAGTTGGCAACTGTAGATACAGATCATTTATGGATGCTATGCCTTAGCAGTCATCATGAAGCTGTGTGGGAGACTGTATTCCACTCGGCAGATGCAACAGTTGTAGAAGAAAAGTCATCAAGGATAGGATTAAAAACCATGCGCCTCTTACTATATGAATATGCTGACAATTAAGCGATGACAACTTGTCTTGTTATGACAACAGTTTTCTGTACTATTAAATACTTTCATTATGCAATGCAATCAAATTTTTAAAAATATTTATTACAATTTGATGCTCAAACTCAATCTGAAAATGTATATCTGAGATTTTATAAAAAATTAAAACCTTATGCTGTAGTGGGCTTTGTAATAACTTCTACTGTAATGATTGAATATTCCTTTCTGGCTGAAAGAATGTGTGCTCAGTACCTACGTAAATATACTCTTCACGATAAAATTTTATTTAAAAAATTAAAAACACAAGCATAAAGAGAAGACATGTTTTACTCCCTTTTTTTTGTGATTTCCTGGCTTTTACACTTATTTTCTTTGGTCTCATGGGAAGTGTAGAAAAGGGGGAATTTATACTCTAACAGTTTGCATTTTTTTTTTAACATTTGGGGAACCATAAAAAATGTTGTAATGTCAAAATTTTCCAATCATAAAGAAAAATTTTTAGTTGAAAAGACTATTCTATTAGTACATGTGTGAAAAAATAAAAGTTCAGAAAAGTAATGGTTTGTAAAAATTTTAATTAAAACAGTTTAACATACTTTAATGCTATTGACCAAAGACTGTTATAATGTCCAGATCAAATAAAAATTATTGACATAACTTATGAAAAAAAAAAAAAAAAACGTGTAACAGCCATGGGCAGCAGAACCAGTGGGTGAGGAGAAGGGTCTTATAACCCCTTAATAATCTGCTGTAAGGGTCAGATCCGCAGAAGGAAAATAAACTCTCAGTCCACACCAGTTGGCAACCTGTAACTGGCAACAGTGCACCGTAAGTCTACGCCATGTACCAGTATTTGGCTCTGTTTATTTTTGTTATGTTTTCTTCTTTATCTAAAAACATGGCTTCGTTTGACAATGACTAAAGGACATCTTAACCACATGGTTATATTGGTTGTAAATCGAGATCTGGCAAAAAAATGTTTCCAACTTGGATATCGCCAACAGATTCATTTCTTTTAAAAGTATCAACTAAATTAGTTCATGANGCAAAAAAATGTTTCCAACTTGGATATCGCCAACAGATTCATTTCTTTTAAAAGTATCAACTAAATTAGTTCATGAGCACATTCACATGTAACCTGTGTTTAATTCACTAAAACTACTACCTATGTTGAAAATTAATGCATAAAGACTAATTTTATTTTAATTATAAAATATGATTTTTTTTAATTTTAAATGCTCCTAGTTGAACAGTGCACTGTTTCTAGAATTAATATGATATGGATATCAGTTATAGTGTTAAAATAAAAAAGTGCATTGTATTATGTAAGTTCTGGGTAAACCTTAATATTAAATGAGTAAGGATTTTCTGTGATATTGTAATATTTGCTACTGTTAATTTTAGTTTAAAACACGGGTAAGAAAATTATGCAAAAAAGGTATTTTTTTCATAGAATTCTTGACTGTTGGCCCCCTAATGATGAGCACCTTCTGCCGCCCCTGCATACAGCTGGAATCATTTGTAGTTATAAATTTACTTTAAGCCTGCTGCTTTTTCTTGTGGTGTAAACTAGAAATATGAAAATGTAAAAGATTGTTTATTTTTTGTACTGTATGACATTTTCAAGGAACTAGTATTTAAACTTGTGTAACTTATAGTCACAACACTATGACCTCATACATCTGCACACCTTTACACAAAGCACAATTATACACATATGTGTTTTTCAGAGGTAGCATTTCCCTTAGAATTTCAAGAAGTTCTCTCCACTGCTGTAAAGCAAGAGTCTTCACATTTACTCCTGTACAAATTTGCTATGCTATCACACGTGCAAACACAAACCAACATATAGATGACACTTCTTTGTTTCATACAGCCCCCATCAAATGAGAAACTTCCAGAGAATTCAAGTGCTCAGCTGCCATGGCTCAACATGTTCTTACGGTAGCACTCGAAACTGCAGAGCGGAACACCCGTCTCGGAGCACGAGTACTTCCTCATGTTTCCGCAGCCTTCCACCCCACACAGCGTCACTGGTGGTGGGACTCTGCCACAAACAACCACAATATACCATTTCCCACACTTCATTTCCATAAGCAAACAAAACATTTGAAAAGTACTAAATATTTGTTGAACTCAAAATTTTTCATTTAATTTAAGACTTTCAGCAACCAGTTTTTTTTTACTAAAGGCAAAGTTCATTTTGCATGATAGTTTCTACATATTAAATATTTGCAGGACCTCACGAATTTATTAACATCCCACCACTTTCCTAGGTTTACCATGTATTACATTCCTGCTATTTTTACTTTAAATATTTATTGTTTCCCTTATTTCATTATTTTTTATCCGTGTGGTTAATAAAATCTGAAGAATATCCGCAATCTTGTTTACAAAACTCATCCACACAGATATTGAGAGTGCATTCTTCTGTGAACAACATACAACATATAGTGGAACCTGTTATGACATCCCAGTTTATAACATTTTCCTGCTTAATAAGCTGTCTTATCTTGGTCCACAAACATTTTCAATAAAAAATTACCCTAGTATAATTTTCTATTGAAAAACATGTTTCTGGACCTCTTATAAAGGTGACATTTCTTAGGGCCCTTGAGAAATGTTATAACAGGGTTCTACTGTAGTTTCATATGAAAGTATTTTCACACTGGAAAGAGGTTAATGTACCTGTAGCAGAATTATGGACCAAAGGTTATCTTGAATGGTAATCAAAATAAATTGTCCTGTGATGTAGTTCTAAATTAAACATTAAATTTACTAGGACTCTTACATTGTTACTGTTTACAGAGAGACGACAAAAAATTAATCATTTAAGGNTTACTGTTTACAGAGAGAAGACAAAAAATTAATCATTTAAGAGGCTCCCATAACAAAGTGTTATATATTTAATAGAGATATACTTTTTCAGTTCAAAATAGTGATGTACGAGTACTCAAAATTTCAAGTACGAGCTCGAGTTCTGTCAAAACTCAATTAAGAGCTCACATTAGCTTCTCAAGCTCAAGATTTCGAGTTTTGAAAAACCAAAATAAATAAATACAGTACATATTGCATTTTTTTCCCCCTCACAGAATATAACAATAAACAATGCCTCGGTTTTGTTTGAAAAAAATTGAACGTTGAATATGACAATGACATGTCTGGTCAGTACAACTGCTATTACATGCCAATGGCCGCTGAACCACATAAGTATTTGATCAGTTATGTTACATTGGCAGTGATAAATATTTAATCACGTTACAATAAATTGTAAATAGAACGTGTTTGTGCAGTGTGTATTAAACCTCTTTATTTCTGCGCTGTATTTCACCGCGCAACATTGAAGTAAACAACAATGAATGCCACTGAATTCTTCTTCATTTAGGCCTACACACACATAGTAATCAGTTATTTTCGTTAGCTTTTGTTATTTATTTTCGGGCAACCTGCTGAAAGGTCTAAAAAAAAATTAACTTCTAATCACATTCTTCAACTTTTGTTATGTTTCTTCGGGCAATCTGCTGAAAGGACTAAAAAGGAAACTTCAGCTTCCTTATTGCCAACTTGCCAAATATAAATTGTTTTAAGGAAAAGGGAGTGTATTTACAATTACAACTTAATAAAATAAATACTTACAGTGTGTAAAATTATTCATGTTATTAACAATAATTTTAGAGAACATTTTTTTTATTTAATTATGTCAAATGAGTACACGTACAAGTTGCATTTCAAATTTCGTATTTTTACTGTTTCTGGAGGTATATTTTCCCGCCAGACAATTGTTGTTTTTGCACCAACCACCAAAAGCAATCAATGTCAACAGCAGATGCCGACACCAGCCGACATGTTCATTGTGAAACAGAATTACGAAGATTCTCTGGACTTATCAATTATGTTCATTACTGTAGTACACGCCCATAATGCACACTGGTGAACTCAAAATATTTTCTTTCTATTAGGGTTGTGCGAATGTGGCTCTCTTTCTCACGAAACGAAAACGAAAGATATGTTATGAACTTTTGTGAAACTGAAACGAAAATGAAAAATAATTTTGCTAGAGCTCAGTTTTAATGAAATATTAACGAATTTCATAATATTGTAGCAAGTTATTCATTAGAACAAATTTGTTGCAAAACCAAATTTAAAAAATGTAGGATACGGAGTATTTACCACAGGGGGTCTCGCCTACATTTAAATTTTGGTTTTATGTTGTAATGTGGCACACGCACAGTTATAGCCGGCTTTATAATATTGCAGTCACACAGTTAGGCCGCCATATTTGTTATGCCGCACGTCAAGTATTGACATCTGGAAGTTGCCCCACTGCTAGCTAAATGGTAGCAACACAAGAATATTAAATAAAGTCAAGTTCTGGTTTTTTTGTTCTTTACCTTTATTTATTAACCAAGATGCAATAGTTCACATGAGTTCAGGTATGCTGAGTACGAACAGGTTTCACCGGTTCACAGACAAGTAGATAGCAGCGCCACAGTCGTTGTTGATTAACTATCTCATAAAAGCTGCCTGAAGAAAAAACAAATGCAGCGACCTCCCACACCGGCTAAGAAATAATCTAACAAGTTAAAGTTTGCCGGTGTGGGGGTTATGCACCAAGCCCGATGCAGGCTAGGCGAGCACTGGATGACGACTGACTTCAGACGACTGACTGCCCGGCGATATCAACTGCCGGACGGCGACAGGCACACGTGTATTTGTCGCTGCCTATCACCCACCTCTCCACAGATAAGGGCCTGGCGTGGGCTACCATGCACGCTCTCCACACGTTATCGAAACTGCGTCGCAGTAAAAGATTATCAAACTTGTCGGGCAAACTTTTGACGCAGTCTGAATAAAGCTAATCTAATGTCGACGCGTAAAAAAACTCCAACTTTCCGAAACGGCAACCGGATGCTTGATAAACGTTAAACGGCAAACGTATGCCCAATAAACAAATTATCAAGGTAAACGAACCACCACGACTTTCAATTTTGTAACCCGATAAAAATATTATGAAGCTTAGCAAAACAAAAGAAAATGAAACACGTGTCCCTAAAATTAATAACTTGCGTCGTTACAATGTATTTATTTCATTTATAAAATAATGAAAACAAACAAAATGATTTACAGGCAAAAATTTTCTTTGCTGGAGCACTAAATAAACATTCATTAAATACCCAAAAATTAATTAAAATAGGGAATTTTTGTTTCATTGCAACTTTCGGTAATCAAATTCCTTACCGAAACAAAAATAAAAGTTGTAATTTTTTGTTTACATTTTGGTATACCGAATATTCGCACAGCCCTACTTTCTATTGTTTATTATCGTTAATATTTTGTGCTTAAACTTAGCCGCACAATACAGGTTAAGTGGGAAAACAAATTTTTTAACATGGCACACTAGTTGCAACATCAGTATGTTGAGGTTTTCAAAAGAAATTGAAATACCTTCCACCGAAGCGAGCGAATCAAGGTCTGTTGATTCAAATGGAAATCATAGGGCACTCATTTGGAATTATTTCACAAAAATAAATAAAGATGAAGCTGAGTTAACAAAAATTGATATAGCAATAATTTTACGGTTACACCACATAAGAGAATGCTATAACTGTTTCATGTCAAATTGTGTGATGTACACTACTGGCAATTTTATACAGTTCTAGTAAAAACTCGTTCGATTTTGACTCGAAAGATCAAAACCTTTATAAAAACTCGGCTTTCTGTGCTCGTACATCCCTAGTTCAAAGTATATTTACTACCAGTCTTTACAATAAATGCTAAAGAAGAAATCTGCAAGTTTCACTGTTGGCCATTACATATACTTTCTTTTGATTTACACAATTTTGCATTTGTCCAGCGCATTTTGTGACGAATTCCAGTATAGTGTTTTACAGATTAATGTCTGTGATCAGATGAACAATTCAATGAAAATTAAAATAATGCTCAAAAATGTAGGTATGTTTTGCCTAATATGCACAGAAAAATGCATACTCAGAAAAAGACTGTTAAAAATGTAATTCTTAAATCAATTCAAAATTTGATTTCACTGTGAACATACATAATGTATACAACAGTAACATATGAAAAAGGAAACAACTGAACAAAACAAATTGAATTATACCTTATAAACACACACTTCTAAGTTATGACAAAAAAGCAAATTTAACATATGGTACTTAGAAAAAATATTTTTATCAGATTTGAAAGTATAATTTAGTAACTTAAATCCAACATAAATTCCAAAACCACTTTCACCAAAAAAATGCTTAACAGGAATAAAAATTAAAAATGTGTACAATGCATGGTTGATCAAACTAACCCTTTGATTGATATCATTGTCACTGTACCTAGTGTTTCAGCATCTTGTGCATTTTGATGCGTACTGAACTTTATTTAAACACGACTTCGCCTCATCTTCACGTGTCGTCACGCCGCCCGAGGCGGAGCTTGAACCCTGAACGACTTGCTACCAGAGCCTACCAGCACACCCCTAGACGGACACATTAGTCAAGTTTGCTTTGCTTTTATGTCAGACGTCACGCCGACCCCCCACGTGTAATAGAAGCCAGCCAAGCGGCCCAGCTAAGCACCTAAGCTCATGCCGCAGATGCAAACCCACATGACAGAGATGCCTGTTCGCCACAGACCGACAGATGACACATGCCACCAGAGAGCGCAGCTCCACCCATGAGACGAGCTCACCCTCGCACCAAAGAGAACCCACGGGCAGTTGGAATATATGTCGTACACAGCCGCAGAACGGCAGTTCTTTCTCCACAGCTCACTCCACCACCTTGTGTGCTGGANACCAGAAAGCGCAGCTCCCTCTAACGGGAGGAGCTCACCCCCGCACCACAGGGAGCCTGCAGGCAAGTGGAATATGTGTGTGTGTGCACAGCCGCAGAACGGCAGTTCATTCTCCGCAGCTCACTCCACCACCTCATGTGCTAGAGCTCTCTGCAGACATTGACGTCTTCCAGTAGGATCACAGCTACCTAGCAGACATCTTCAAGACCTTCACTTGCAACTCCAAAGAAATCTTCACCCCTTGAACACCCACTACCCTCCTGGTAGTGCCACCAGAGTCCCTTCTGGACAACAGCACCGAGTTAGTTAGGGTCAGTTAGTATCATAGCTACCTAGCCGCATCTGCCCTTGTCTACTTTAGACCCAGGTCCCCTTCACCTGGTTTTTCATAGTCTACTTTTGCTACAGTCCTTGTTAGTTAGGAGTTAGTACAGGCCACCATGTCTATTTCCTCACGGGAATAAACACGTTTTCTATTGAACCTCCGAGTACTGATTCTAGGGCGACTGACTTTTATCCCCCGTAGACGTCCGCCCTCCAGGGAAAAGCAGGAGACTGCGTCATTACAACCCAATTGCCGAACCTAAAGTAAAGTGCGGGCTTCCTTAACCGAGCGCACGTACGTTGCGAACACACCCATACTGTGCACCTGGTGTACAGTACGTACAGCCCCAACCACTAGAAACTCAATCCACAAGGTGGCTGTCAACCAGCCCAGTCAATTCACTCCATCCACCGAGCTGAACTGTCGCCGGTTGGAGTAATCTGATACGACTCTGGGTGGCTCTGCCCTGACTGGCTTTACATCTAGCTAATGATGCTCATCGTCTGCTCTTCCTTAGCGTAGTAGACCTTAGTTCCTACCTCTATGCCATACACCCATGAGGGGTGTGAAGTGGAATGCTAGGAAGGCAGCTACTGCCTCCGAATCCGTAAGCTGTAACCCAACCTGAAATGTCCTCTGCAGCATAACCCCCCGGGAATGATCTCAAGCCGCCCGAAAACTGGCGAGGTCTCACCTCAAATTCCCCCCAACACTCCCTATTTCAGCCACCCTACAAGACCGTCGGCAAGCCACACCAAGTCAGCGTAGACTTCCGTCAGGTGCTCCACGTCCCACTGGGTATAGCGAACCCGTGGTTACAGCACCGCAGGACCAGCAGCCCTCCACGGACTACCATCAGCACTGCCAGCCGCAGCACCACCTCCACCCAAGGAATGGGCATGAGTTCCAGTCAGCTCCAGCAGCAACAGCAGCCAAGTCAGGAGCTACCCCGGGCCACGCCCAATACAGGTAAACCAGTGGCTGTGTGCAAACCCGTAGTACAAAGCACAGTTAAGCTCACAGCAGACTTTGCACCGTGCCGTCAAGCCACGCACCCTATCTTATGTACCGGCCGGGGTCTGGC
Source organism: Clitarchus hookeri (assembly GCA_002778355.1). Lineage (NCBI taxonomy): Eukaryota > Metazoa > Arthropoda > Insecta > Phasmatodea > Phasmatidae > Clitarchus > Clitarchus hookeri. The sequence continues at coordinate 54,556 of NQII01005686.1, read as the reverse complement.
GAGCAGCCAATAAAGTCAGCCCAGTCATATCACCAGTGTCTCTGACCGACATACAAAACCTTGCCCGACTGTGACGTCGTCGTCAGTCACCCGATGTCGCGCATCAATTTCATTAATCAACCTCTAGATATAAATTGTACAAATAAAAAAAAGACAATGTTTTATAATACTTGCACAATAACCATAGAACGGCTTTCAAAATTATACAATACTTAATGAAGTTGAAAAAAAGTTGCATAACTATACAATAAATTCATTTAAGATGTTACGCCACTTTATGTGTTTAGGCCTATCAAATGCATGAAAATGTTATGTAATTACGTAAAAGTCTTTTTCAAACTGTTGTAGAAAGATATAATAACTGTAGTTGGAAAGAGTACAGTAGCTTACTAGCAGAATTATCAACAGCAGCTGACAAGTCAGGTCAATTATCTAAAATTGTGAAAATGAAATGTGAAGTTCTTAATAAAATTTACACTGTCAAAAATACTAATCTTTATTAAGAAGACTTCAATTGAAAGTAAATACATGCCGCTCTAATTCTGTATTTGCACAAACAAGAAATGTACTTACAGAAATAATGTTGGTGTAAAACTAATAAAATACTTATTAAAGTGGTTTTACCATAGGCCTAAGACAGTCAAATCACACTCAAACGTCTCCTGTGATAAACATAGACTAGGTGACTTTTGTCCTTGCTTACGTTCTGTTTTGGCAATAATTTATTTATGGTGTTCACTCNTGATAAACATAGACTAGGTGACTTTTGTCCTTGCTTACGTTCTGTTTTGGCAATAATTTATTTATGGTGTTCACTCGTGTGTTAAGCAAGATTACGCATCACACATTTCTCTTTAGTAGAAGAACCGCACTAATCGGACTGTAAATCAAGTTTTCTTCTATCAAAATCACTACTCGGCTTGTTAGCAGCAACGGAAACTATTTTGTTTATTACAGTATCACTGCATGAATAGCAGAACTAAAATACAAAGCTGTAGAAAATAAAGGTACATAATGAAACATCACTGNAACAGTATCACTGCATGAATAGCAGAACTAAAATACAAAGCTGTAGAAAATAAAGGTACATAATGAAACATCACTGTATCACACCAGCATTAATTATGTAAACGTACAACACATTGATAATTATAAAATTAATGGTTAACAGCTACCATTTTGAATTTTATAACTACCTAAACATGGCAGCCAACTACGAAGTTCAACATTTCACTGCGTCATTCATTTGCGCCGGAATAAAAAACATAGATGTTACACGAATGTTAAAAATATGAAAATTAAAGCATGAAAATTAAAGCTATTAAAAATAATGTTTGTATGCAATTCAAGTTCCGTTCTACAATAACTAATACGTATTTACAAATTTCCCGCAGAAAAAGAAAATTTTCAGTACATTTCCAGCACAATCCGGAACACAATAAAACCCGTACAATTCCCGTACTTCCTGAAATTTCCTGATTGCTGGACACCCTGATGTTCCCTTGTAAAATATTTTCTTGATTAATAAATTGACTTAATTTCACACCTATTCTAAACATAACAAAGTAATTTGATGATGTTAAGAAGTTTTCTTGGTTAATAAACCTAAATTTTTCAGTCGCTTCAGAAACTTCTTAAAAGAGTTTTACTGTAGGGGTTCTACTATGAAACTAACTCGCAAGTAGGGAGAAGGTGGTTGGGTACCTGGTGACCTGTGGCTGGAGAGGGAAGTCCATGCCAGGCGGCAGGGATACGCTGATGCCCTCGGGGCAGTTGCGGTACAGCACACGAGGCCCCAGCCTGCCCGGAGCCCGCATCTTCTGCGCCCCCTTCGCTCCCTTGCAATCCTGCTTCTTCAGCAGGCGCTCCATCGTCTTTTTCTACACGCAAACACACACACAGCTCTCTGTCCATTACTTCAGCTGATAAAACAGCACTGACACTGTATGTTGTCACTACAACTCCTTCANCACACACAGCTCTCTGTCCATTACTTCAGCTGATAAAACAGCACTGACACTGTATGTTGTCACTACAACTCCTTCACAGTTATGTACATGTTTGAAACAAACCTTCAAATGATCCTTGCTCATACCTGTGTATAAAGTTATTGATCATTGGAACTGCTTCCCTATATATTTCACTTTATGAAATGGCATACAGAAACACATGTATTTTTACATTTCTAAGAACTGCACCTACATGAGCATGCTAATACATTTTACATAGGAATGGGCCAACTGTATTTAAGATTCGTAAAAGGTTTGACATAACACGCTGAGGTTAGCTTTCCTTTTAACAGCACATTTCAATAATAATTAAGGCTTAGAAATGTTTGTGAACCATGAAATATTAAGAAATTATGTTTATTTCCAAAATTCTACGCAAAGGAGCAATACAATTGCTCATTTAAATGTATGTGAAACCACAATGCCTAGCATCTTTTGCCATAAAAGGTTTTACAACATTATTTACCATTTACTTAACAAACACGCTGATAACAATAAAAAAATTTTTTTGTGTTAGTTGCGTTGTTGACTCCACAAACGTAAACAACAATATTTTATAAATTAATGGTAGTAAACTCAAAAGATTATTGCTGTTCATGTGATTTGATACATCAACACGAATCACTAAACGCTGGTTCACTGGTAAAATCATAGTTAACTTTTTTTTTTATAATTTATGAACAGACAATTTTAACCAAAGATGATGGTGATTTTAAAAAAGTAAATATGTAGATATAACACAAATAAAGTTTTTTGAAGTGAGTGTAATAATTACGCACTAAACATTGGTATTTGTAAACAATGCCCAATTTACTCGTCTTCTTTGCTTTGTCATTAGGTTCTTGATAGCGATTTGGCTGCTTGTGTAGCCAAAATCTGTCAAGAATGTCGAAAGTAGTAACTGTTTTTGATCATGGCCGTGAGTTTGAAAGTGATGGGTTTATGTGTTTGATTAACTGAACAGAGTGCAAATATTGGGATGTAAACATTATGTGGGTACAAAAAGACACACATAACCACTACTGTGCCATATGCACAGTGAACAGAGACAGTATGGTACATAAAAAGAGAACTGCATTGGAAGCAAATTTGTGTAAAATGCAGATAACTGTTGGCAGCAATTTTCAGATTGCCAAGAAAACCAAAACAGAGGTTTCAGCCACTTCCCTCCATAAAAACTTGGAAGCTCTAAGATTATAAACTTTGTGGAAATAAGGAATATTTTTATTTTTACTCATTTTTGTAGTTATGTTGTGAATTTGTGTTGGAGTAATAATGAATTAAACAGTGAACGGGCATTTTGCCAGTGTTTGGTGTTATGTAAATTTTACCTAAGATTTATTATTTTCTTTCCCTCATTTTGTAANATAAAAAGAGAACTGCATTAGAAGCAAATTTGTGTAAAATGCAGATAACTGTTGGCAGCAATTTTCAGATTGCCAAGAAAACAAAAACAGAGGTTTCAGCCACTTCCCTCCATAAAAACTTGGAAGCTCTAAAATTATAAACTTTGTGGAAATAAGGAATATTTTTATTTTTACTCATTTTTGTAGTTATGTTGTGAATTTGTGTTGGAGTAATAATGAATTAAAGAGTGAACGGGCATTTTGCCAGTGTTTGGTGTTATGTAAATTTTACCTAAGATTTATTATTTTCTTTCCCTCATTTTGTAATAAATACATGCTACTATACTTCATAGGGGTGGGAAACTGCCTTGTGCAAAAACACTCAAGGAGGTGAGTCATGTGCCCAAAATACAAGAAGTGTACAAACAAAACTTGAAAAACTCTGTCGAAGGTCAGGATGTGCTGATTATGTGGGACGTACAGACTAATTACAAGGGACAGTGTGTTTTGTGTTCTAATTAAAATACTGCTATATATAAATTAACAGAAGCTGTATGTAAGTGAAGTAAAAATCTTGCGAAATCCAAATGCCAAAGAGCCTTATTTGACAGTTTTAAATGTCTTGACAAAATACAANAGAGTGAACGGGCATTTTGCCAGTGTTTGGTGTTATGTAAATTTTACCTAAGATTTATTATTTTATTTCCCTCATTTTGTAATAAATACATGCTACTATACTTCATAGGGGTGGGAAACTGCCTTGTGCAAAAACACTCAAGGAGTCATGTGCCCAAAATACAAGAAGTGTACAAACCAAACTTGAAAAACTCTGTCGAAGGTCAGGATGTGCTGATTATGTGGGACGTACAGACTAATTAAAAGGGACAGTGTGTTTTGTGTTCTAATTAAAATACTGCTATATATAAATTAACAGAAGCTGTATGTAGGTGAAGTAAAAATCTTGCGAAATCCAAATGCCAAAGAGCCTTATTTGACAGTTTTAAATGTCTTGACAAAATACAAGATTGACCATACAAAATTTACTGCAACTGTGACAATCAGAGTTATATGACCAAGTGTTTTCTATTCAGGTTATCCTTTCATCCTTATTGTTAAGTTTATTTTTCAACTTTTCATTGATATACGTACTGATTAAAATTAATGAATGACAAATTCCATAGTTTGATTGAAATTGTTACAAAAACCGCAGAATCATGCCAAAGTTTAACCACTCCGCCGCCTCGCTTGGTGCAACAACTTTTAGGGAAGAAATACTTTTCAGTAATGAAACTACACCAATAATTTGATTTGTAATATCATGTTGAAAAAAAAGAAACTTTAATTTTGTGTGTGTGTGTGTGTGTGTGTGTGTGAGTGTGTGTGTGCGCGCGCGCGCTGTGTGTGCGTGCGTGCGCTGTGTGTGTGTGTGTGTGTGTGTGTGAGAGAGATTGTGATCTACAGTAAAATTCAGTCACCATGTACTTCACACCGACATAAGATTTTCAATTCCTCTCCAAATACCTGATGTCAACAATGTAAAATTATTTATTGCACAAAAAATTTACGTCAACTTTCAGTGCAAAGATTATTTTACCTCGTGTCTTCCAAAATAGGATTAATTTAATGTCCATACATGGGAGTTACATGAAAGTAGAAAGTAATATTGTTTAACCATTTCAAATCTAAATTGGTATTTGTTTGCCAAATATGACACGTAAAAAAATCATGCCGATCGCAGTAAAAAAAATTAGCTCCTTCAGGACTGATCTTGTGTTTATTATTTCAGGTGGAATGACTAGGGTATGTATTTAAACAAATATTCATTCATGTGTGTCCTTTAAAGAACTATATAACTATATAATCAAAGGAAGGTATTCTATTAAAAATAACATAACATTTTAGGTATGCAACTATTTTCTGGTACAAACATTAACATTTCTAAACAATGTGTATTCCCTGTATTCAGTATTAATCAAAAATATTCAAAAAATAAATACAGAATTTACTGATAAAATTGTGTATTTTCGCTAATTTAGTTTTATTTTGTGTCGTAAATTTCGGTGATTTGAGATGTATTAACATGCATTTCAGTGTAATTTTGGCTTTTTCGCTATCCACCATAAATTCTTGCCTCTAATGAATGATCAATCAACTTCAAGTGTTGGATGTTGTGGTTAAATAAACCATTTAAAGATAATCCTCCATCACCAGTATTTAGAAATGGATGCTTGGTGATGGACACATTGACACTTGAAAAAAAAAAAGAAGCCAAACACTNCCATCACCAGTATTTAGAAATGGATGCTTGGTGATGGACACATTGACACTTGAAAAAAAAAAAGAAGCCAAACACTGACCCGCTTCTTGAGTAGCTCATCACAGCTTGAAGGAGCATGAGCCCTGATTCCAGTGCAAGGGGCTTCAAGAAGTACTGTGTGACAAATACAATGGTGACATCATATGGCAGACTGAAGATCATTCTGTGAGTGAGAAGGATACAACCACAAGTGAGGAAAGTGTTAGTGAGAACAGCAGTGAAAATGAACAATAATTTACAGATGTGAATATCAGATATAACATAAACACTGAATGAAACAACCCAATCATGTCTCAAGTAAAACCAATGCAGACAATTGTAAGAAAGTCACAGACTTGTTCACTGGTTCACGACTAAGACTAGGGAGAAAGAAACAAGTGGACTAGGGACAAGGTCAGAAAAGAAAAAGAAAAAAAGAGAGGTAGAGCTAGGATAATAGAGAGAAGAAAATGACTGCAGGAAACTCAGAATAATCTGTAGATATTTACAATATTCTTTTAGCTTTCCAGAAAGGAATTCAAGAGATAAAGCAGGAAATTAGGTGCACCGAACAAGGGCTTAAGCAGGGATTAGGACAAATTAGGCAACAGGCAGGAAAGGGGGAGGAAAACAATTACATTAGTAAATAGGCTATAAAACTGGGGGATTGAATCGGAAAAGATCAGATTGGAAAATGTAGTCGCATCAGCATATTCTAATACTAATCACAATGTAAATATGATTGTACGGTGTCAGACCGAAGTTACTTACAAATGTGACAAAGTACACAGTGAGATTACTATGTGAAAGGGTAAACAAAGAGGTTAGTGGACATAAATCTGAATTAGAGACAGTAGAGCATGCGGGTAAGATTATTGGAAATGTTGGCGTAAATTTTGGTGAGTAAACTTAATTGCTGTGGCAGATTAGAAGTTTTAATTGTTTAAGAACATATCCAATTTTCGTGAAATGAGTGTGACATTAGGAGATGTAATTCAGGAAGGCAAATCTTGGGTTTTGGGGGGTGAAACAACATACTTGTAAGGCTAGTGCATATAAGATGTGTTGCACCATCCTAGGTTATCTTGTGATTTTTGGATTTCTTGTTGCACTGCTGCCAGCACAACTGGGGTAGTTCAATGTTATTTCTTTTATTTGAATATTTGTCCCTATAAGTTGTTGATAATGCCAAAATGAAACAGGAGAAAAACATTCTCAATTTCAAATTGAATCAATAAAACAAAATAATTAACCTAATATTTAAAGTACTTTGGCATGTATAGGCAGCACAGTTTATACTCATTATTCATGTGAAAATATGAGGTGCGGCCTGTACACGAAACTACCCACGCATTGTACAGGCGGCGAACATGTGTTTTGGATGGGCTGTTTGTCACAACATCAAGATGTTGTAACATTCCCATTAGTCCTCCCGGAATTATAGTGAGATCACATCTGTCTTGTTTGACGCGTGACGTCGGGTGACTGACGATGACGTCACGGTCGGGCAAGGTTAAGTATGTCGGTCAGAGACACAGACAATATGACAAGGTCGATTTTATTGGCTGCTAACTGGACCCTGGCTGGTATATAAACTGGGGTGCGTGGCTTGACAGCACTGCACAAAGTCTGGTGTGGGCCTAACTGTTCTCCGCAACACTGGTTTACCTGAAGTAGGTGTAGCTCCTGAATCGGCCGCAGTTGCTGCTGGTGCCGGCAAGAACTCGTGTCCAGTCCTTGGGTGGAGGTGGTGCTGCAGCTGGCGGTGCTGGTGGGGGTCCGCGGAGGGCTGCTGGTCCTGCTGGGATGGAACCATGAGTTTGATATACTCAGTGGTACATGTAGTCCGTGGCTCGCCGGCAGTCTTGTAGAGTGGCCGAAATAGGGAACGTGACGGGACTGGGGGGTGAGGTCTCTCCGGTCGTCAGGTGGCTTGAGCTCGTTCCCGGAGGGTTAGAATGCAGAGGGCAGTTGGCCCTGAGTTACAGCTCAAGTTGGACATGGAGGCAGTAGCTGCCTTCCTTGCTCACCACTTTGCACCACTACTACGGGTGTATGGCATAAAAGAAGGTACTAAGGTCAGCCACGCTAGGGAAGAGAAGGCAACGAAGATCCCTAGCTAGATGTAAAGCTAGCCNTAAAAGAAGGTACTAAGGTCAGCCACGCTAGGGAAGAGAAGGCAACGAAGATCCCTAGCTAGATGTAAAGCTAGCCGTGGCTGAGTCAATCAGAGTCGTATCCGATTACTCCAACCGGCGACAGTACAGCGCAGTGGTTAGAGTGGTGGGTTTACCCTGGATGTCCGACAGCGATGTGGGTGTGGTCCAAAAGGGAGCAGACCTCCAGAACCAGTCTTACCACTCCTTCCGGTGACGGTACAGTGCGGTCGATGGAGTGAATTAGCTGGTCTGGCTGACTAGCCGCCTTGNACTTACCACTCCTTCCGGTGACGGTACAGTGCGGTCGATGGAGTGAATTAGCTGGTCTGGCTGACTAGCCGCCTTGTGGATTGAGTTCCTAGTGGTAGTGACTCTACCGTACATGTGCACCAGGTACCTTGCCATACCTGATCCACAGTATGGGTGGCCATCTAATGTTTTTGTTTGAGACATACGTGCACCCGGTTAAGGGAGCCCGCAGTCCTACTCTAGGTTCGGTAAATGGGTTGTAATGATGCGGTTTCCTGCTTTTCCCTGGTGGGCTTAAGTCTACAGAGGATAAAAGTCACAGTCACCCTAGATATAAGTACTTGGAGGTTAGATAGAAAACATGTTTATTTCCGTGAGGAATAGACACGGTGGCCCGTACTAACACCTAACTAACAAGAAACTGTAATGGAAGTAGACTACTACAATACCAGGTGAAGGGGACCTGGGACTAAGCTAGACAAGAGCAGATGCAGCTAGGTAGCTATAATACTAACTGACCCTAAATAACTTGATGCTGTTGTCCAGAAGGGACTCAGGTGTCACTACCAGAAGTGTAGTGAGTGTTAAAAGGGGATGAAGACTTCCTCAGGGGTGGCTGGTGAAGGTTTTGATGTCTGGTAAGTAGCTGTGGTCCTACTGGAGGATGTCTGTGTCTGTAGAGAGCTCCAGCACACAAGGTGGTGGAGCGAGCTGCGGAGAATGAACTGCTGTTCTGCAGCTATGCATGGTCATATGTTCCACCTGCCCGCGGGCTCTTTGTGGTGTGGGGGTGAGCTCCTTCCATGGGCGGAGCTGCGCTCTCGGTGCCATCTCTCATCCGTGGCAAAAGCAGGCATCTCTGTCATGCGGGGTTGCATCAATGGCGTGAGCTTAGGCGTTTAGCTGGGCCGCTTGACTGGCTTCTATCACACATGGCGGATTAGCGTGACGTCTGACATAAAGGCAAAACGAACTTGGCTGACATGTTTGTGGGAGCCCCAGTGTCTAGGGGCGTGCTGGTAGGCTCTGGTAGCAAGTCGTTCAGGGTTCAAACCCCGCTTGGTGTGACGTCATCTCATGACACATGAAGATGGGGCTAAGTTTTAATTAAATAAATGTTAGTATGCGTCACGTTTCATGTCTAAGGCATCCTTTGACATTCTCGGAGATGTGACCACATTAACTGTCACACACTACAGTAGAACCCGCTTATAAGGTTCCTGTTTAAAAGGTTTTCCTGCCTATAATGCAGGATTCTTCCAGCCCTGAATGTTTATCCATAAGAACAATAACAAACATTCCCGGAAATAATGTTTTCGTTTTCCCCGCGAATAATGCAAGAAAGCACACTGGGAAAGGAAAACGCCAATGGAAAAGATGCTCAACTTGCATTGCCTTTNCGCGAATAATGCAAGAAAGCACACTGGGAAAGGAAAACGCCAATGGAAAAGATGCTCAACTTGCATTGCCTTTCAAGGAAGTTTGTAGTTTTTATCCCAAGCTCCACCCTGCTGAGATAATCTACCAGCTTGACATTGACGAGGGTCAGTGGGCCTGCAAAGGGGAGGAGTGAATGTTTTTACAGC
>NQII01005686.1:15066-44514 GCA_002778355.1 Clitarchus hookeri | reverse complement strand
GACTACTCTGAACCGAATCATTGATGCAACCAGGAGACAAACTTCCATGAAAGATTTTATGTTATGTATTTTGCTTGTAGACAATTTTGTGTGCTTTGGTACCAGGAGACAAACTGCCACGAACAATTGTGCTTGTTTTTCGTGTACAATAATCTTTTACTCGTATACTAATTTTATGATTTCGCAACCAGGAGATAAAATTTCTTAAAAGAATTATGTATTTAAAAGAAACATTTGTTTTGTTCATTATGTAGAGTTGTGTGTTTATTACGGTGCATAATTTTATATCTTTTGGTGTCCAAATTCTTGAATTTTTGTGTTTCCCTCTTACAGTGTTTTCCTGCTTATAGTGTCACTTTCTTGTGGACCCCTGAAGAACCTTATAAGAGGGTTCCACTGTAACAGTGATGGCTGCCTCAGAAATGCCCCAGGTCGCATACACCAGACATTATTAATCTAGTCAATCACAATTTCTTCGGTCATCCAACCATTTTCCAGAACGCAAACAATTATACCAGGCAGAAACTTTTTTTAGGGACAGTTTTCTGCTTCAACACAACATAAGGAGAGGTAATTTCTACCCATCTGCTATAATGCTCAGCATGACTGTACATCGCTGTTTCTCTGCTCCGGTTGTCCAAATAATAACTAAGTGTGATTCTACACAGTAATGGTTGTAGATTCTGGCAAGTCAAAATAAACAGGCATTTGGTCAGCATTACCCATATGACCAAGGAGGTAGTAATGTTTTTGTTGTTTCACAATGAATTTTTGAAAATCAGTTAAATTTTCTTCATACGACTCGGGCAGTTTCTGAGTAATAGACATCTGCCGGCTTATGCTTGAATACTACCTCTTCAAGAAACTCCCTTTAAATTCTGTTACGGGAATATTTTTGATCATTGCAATTTTTATGACTTCAAACAGAAGCATTTCTGTGGTAACAGAAAATCCATTATTCCTAATAGCAAGATGTGCTGAAACAACTCTTCTTCCAGTTCTGGGTAGCCTATTTACACTTTTTGCCATGCAAATCACATTTTTTTAAGTAAATTTCTTTAACTTATTTTTTTCCCTTGCATCAAAGCAGTAAATTTTTATCGTTGATGCCAAATTGTTGACCAGCTGCATTTTTTCCATGTTCACGTACATATTCCACAACTTTTACGTTAAATTTGGATTACAACTCACTTGTTATTTTCCCATTATCACTNCACAACTTTTACGTTAAATTTGGATTACAACTCACTTGTTATTTTCCCATTATCACTCACGTTCGTGTATCTGGGAAGCGCGCACCACACACAAGAAAGTGAATGAACTGAAGTGATCGATGCCAGCCCAGCCTGGCAAGGTCACGCACCTTTGTGGTCATGCGCAAGGTCACGTTGATCACAACTGTGCTGTTGTCAAGGATGCCTGTGATCGCTTCACGGTAGCATGTAGTTGCCAAATGTCAGTTATTACCGTACGTGAACAAACCTCAGGCTTTAAAAAAAGCTTCTGCGACCTGTACAAGAGATTTTTGATTTTCCAGTTTCAGAAGCTCAAAATCATGGTGCGGCAAAGCCTGTACAAGCACGNTCACGTTCGTGTATCTGGGAAGCGCGCACCACACACAAGAAAGTGAATGAACTGAAGTGATCGATGCCAGCCCAGCTGTAAACAGCCTGGCAAGGTCACGCACCATTGTGGTCATGCGCAAGGTCACGTTGATCACAACTGTGCTGTTGTCAAGGATGCCTGTGATCGCTTCACGGTATCATGTAGTTGCCAAATGTCAGTTATTACCGTACGTGAACAAACCTCAGGCTTTAAAAAAAGCTTCTGCAACCTGTACAAGAGATTTTTGATTTTCCAGTTTCAGAAGCTCAAAATCATGGTGCGGCAAAGCCTGTACAAGCACGCGGCCTACAAATACATGCCAAAATACAGTACATGGAAAGAAAGAGGAAAATAATTAAAGTTAATTATTGATTCTCGATTAGTTTGTAAGAATTGGCAGGTATTGTGGAATCAAATAATCATCCCTAATAATAACTGCTACTTACTAACAACAAAGATAAAGAAATGCCATTTTACCTTGTCTTTCTCTCTTTTCTCATCTGCAAGTTGCTTCCTGCGCAAGGACTTGAGCTGAGCCTTCTGGATGGCTTCTGCAGTCATCACCTTCTCTTTGAGGCCTACAACATGTTCACACTCTCATTACACCACTGTAACACGTCCTTCATTAGCTAACATCCTGGAACACACTACACAAAAAAATATATATATTTCAATTCCAAAATAGAAAAACCAAAAACAAAAACACTTTTGTTTTTATGCACCAATAAACTATGTTACACTGTTTGTACTTGTAATGTTCTTCTGATAAGTAAGTTAATAAATCTGTAATTCTGTTTTTTCAAAAAAATCAAACAGTTACAGAAGACCGCTATAATATCCGACAGCATGCTATGTATTTAACTACAGGTCACTTGTAATCTATGACATGGTACAAAATTTGTAGTAGCCAGATTACTACAGGCTATCAAATATTTGAGAGTTGCGACTGGAAAATACAGTGCACAGTCTAATTATTATTTCTAACATCCATCACCAAAGAATGTACCTTCCTATTCCAGCGGTTTAGCGTGCTCGGCTATGGATGAGGGATGAGGCACGTAGAGAATTATGAATATAAAACAGTGGCGACCAAAGATTTTATTCCGGCTAAAGCCTTCGGACTTTAAATATCATGGCCTGATCTATGAGCATATTTATTTACTGTATTAAGTTGCAGGTTGTTATGATACATAGGCTGTTCGGAAATCCAGTGCCCAAACTCCAGACACAGTTTTATGGACCGATAGTAACACAAAAGCCCTATGCGCTTATATCGAGAAACATATTTTTATATCAAATAATTGTGTTCAAGTTGCGACATGCAACACCTGCAGAACAAGCCATGTATGACAAGTTGCATAGGTCATAGGCACGAGACATTAAATTATTGCATACACAACGTCGCGTGCCTACTTCCTAAGCAACTTATCCTACACGCATGATCGCACAGTGGTGTTCTCCAGGCATTGTATGCCGCAACTTTGAACACAATTATTTGATATAAAAACATGTTTCCAAGTATAAATGTATAGAATTTTTGTGTTATTATTGGTCTACAGGAACAATAAGTGGAGTTTGGGCACTGAGTTTGAAAAAATATCCTGCATTTCTTAGTGATGGGTTGAGACTCGAAATGTCGAGTCGAGTCAACAAGATAGACTCAAATGATGAGTCAAATTTTTTTCCAGCAGACATCAAACTATTGAACGTGTTAAGTCAAATCACTGAACTTTTAGGTTATAAACAACAAATATTTGCACCCAGCAATCAACTAAACCGCTAATGTTGTGATGGAATAAAAATTCTGCTACACGCCTTGACATTTAGTTGATGTTTATGGTGTCGGATGATTCACAACACATGACTCATGAGCTATTTCAGCAACAATATTGTAAAGTGCTCACGTACAGAACTGAGGCAGAAATACAGAGTACATATATTTAACTGTATTTTTTTTGTTGCAAATATTTTTCGCCTGATGATAAAATTAAATTTGTTATCATTAAATAAAATAACATTTCAGGGAATTTATAATTCAATTGAAGAAATTTTCAAAATAAAACTGTTATGAAAATTTACGTTTAATGCACAAACATTTTGATGAAATGGTAATGGAAGCGTATACACAGTAATGGACGCGGTCTAATCCCTAGACAGAAGTTGATAGCATAACCTTATATATGCCCTGAACTGGCATGATGACAAGGCAAACGGAAGTGAGTGGACACGGACACCATACAAAACGTCCATCTACGCATGTTTAGGAGTTTTACAGTTAGTGATCAGTGTTGTATATAACCAAAATAAACACCTTTTTCTTAATATCAGGGTCTCAGAAATGGGTGGACATTATATTCGTAACTTGAGCCATTTTGCCTCCTGGTGAAGTGCTTCCTGTTGGCCCTGGTGTGGTGCCGAGTGACAGCTAACACGACAGGAAACTTGCAAAAATCGACAGGTACAGTCTCAGTACGACACAAATACATACAATGATAGGACATATTTAAACATGAAAAGCCTCTTTATCTCATAGCATGTCACACCTTCAGCAGAAATATGTAAAGATACAGTAAACTTGTCATTACTTTTCTCATGTAATTACTGTTTNAGCATGTCACACCTTCAGCAGAAATATGTAAAGATACAGTAAACTTGTCATTACTTTTCTCATGTAATTACTGTTTAAAAAAAACTATTAACAGAAACTTAAAATGTGGACTGCTTGTCCGCTCACCTGGCAGCATGGTGACAGATCAGCCTGAAAGTTACCCTCCCACTCCATCCCTGTTACAGTTATCTTGGTTTATATCAGGATCATGTGATTGACATAACCATTCCTATCATAGTTCAGTTCTGAAATTTGAGTGGCTCTTGACAACAAGGTCTTGAGAGCCAATGCGGGTGAAATGAGGTGAGAATGGAGTGATGTCGGAATGCAAGGGTAGGGGAAATGGTATGTCCCCAAGAAAACCTGCTAACCAGCAGCATCGTCCGGCATGATTCCCACTTGCAAAAATCCAGGAATGACCTGGCCGGGGATTGAACCCGGTTCGCCTTGGTGGAAGGCGAGCAGTCTAACCGCTCAGCCACTACGAATGTATCATAGTCATTCACTCGTTAGCGAGAGGGAAAAGGTAGGGCTGTGAATCATTTACCCAGGCAAATAATTGTTTTTATTGGTAAAAACTAACCCCAAACTTTTTCCTTAGTAAACCATGACTACAAGAGAAGGATTAAGTTATAAAGGATGGGCGTTGTACCCATGTACACAGGTATAGCTACATTTATAGTGCAAACTATATTTTAACACAAAAATTTTATACTGAACTCTACTTGACTCAACTCGATGCTGTAAAAATCAAACTCGCCCATCACTAATATTTCTGGTAAAGTATTTCAACTGAATAATAAATATCCCATGTAATAAAATCTATAAACAATAAAACATTCAGGGGACAGTTTTAAATTGTGAATTTGATTCTAACATCTACTGCCTTGCACATTAACAGCTAAGAATTAAGCCCCTCAGGGAAGTGAACATTTAATTCAAAATGCCATAGATAGGGCCTAGAAATTTTCAGGAACCATAAAATAACAGGAAATGCTGAGAAATAATGCTTATTCGCGAAATTTTGTAATCATTCCCGTATTCGAGAAACATTGACGAAATTACTTGTTTAAGGGTTGGACCCCAAAATATCAATAATTTTATATTTGTACCAAACATTGTTCAACTTGTACACCTTGTATGTGATGACATTTTCCCCTAATAAGAAAAATTTACACTTCATATTTTTTGAATAATTTGAATGCCAACTACAAAATTCTCCTGTTTTGTTGCAGCTGTAATAACAAATACTAACCAAGTTGTACAGATGAAAAAATTTACAAAGTAAAGTAAAATCCCATAGGTTACTGCGTGACATATATGGGTAATTTTCTAGATTAGGGGCTTTTCTGAAAATAATTTAAAAAAACTCCAGAAAGTGGTATATTTCGACTCTACTAATAACGTAGAACACGAATATATTGGGGGCATAGCTTTAAAATAAGTACAACATATTTTAAAAAATTGAACAAGTTTGTGAGGTGACTGTTTCTGACAGTTTGTTTACGTTTTGAACGAAACGTTTTATGTCAACAGAAGTTGTTTTAATGAATTCAGCATAGCTTACCTAGTTGATATTGAAGCGGCCGTACTGTTAAAATAAGTACAACATATTAAAAATACTCGCTACATGTACGAGTAACTGATGTTTACGTTGACTAACGTGTGCCGCCATTATTAATGGCTACGCAGTGCAGATTTCACGCAATCTACCGGCGCTAGATGTCATCACCGGCCTTACGTTAGTATGCATGCAGGCAGCGGTCGTTGTCAGTTCGATGGTGCTTCGTTCGTGATTTAAGACGGAAAAAAAGCAAGCAAGACTACGTTTCTGCGTTATATTAGCCTATTAACGAGTGCTTCTGTATATATATTCGGCTGTAAATGAGTGTTTCAGTGCGTTATATTCGCGTATGTGGTGCTTCGTGAAAACTGTGATTTCATCTAGTGATCTGACGTTGAATGGGCCATTGACAAGAGTATGTACAACCCGCCTACATTGGTGAGTGCATTTATATTATTTGTGTGGGTTTTACGTTCCTTTAAATCCCTAAAATCCTAAATTCGTAGTTTAGTGTGAAACCCACAAATCCTATCCGGTAGCTTAACGTGCAAATGTAGTTATATTACGTAAGTCAAACAAGGCTTTTTCCGGACGTTTATACAGCACAATTTCACATTCTTTCTATACTAACCTTGGATTATTCGTAGGTAACGCAGAACACGACTATAGTAGCGTCGTTAACGTATGACTAATTGTATAATATGTGCCCACCTAACCGAACAGAACCTAACCCCACGATGGGTGAATCACTATTTTACATTTTTAAACTAACCTAGGATTGTAGCGATTTTAACTAACCTAGGATTGTAGTTATTTAAAATAACGTAGGATTATAGGGTTCCCATGTAGTCTGTGATTGTAGGGTGTTGATCGGAGATTTTTTTAATATTGTATAATCTTATATTACTGTACAACCTTACAATCCTAGGTTAGTTTAGAGCCGTACAATCCTAGGTTAGTTTAAAAACGTAAAATAGTGATTCACCCATCGTGGAGTTAGGTTCTGTTAGGTTAGGTGGGTACATGTTAGGAAATTCGTCGTACGTTAATGCCCCTAGTATATTCGTGTTCTACGTTATTAGTAGAGTCGAAATATACCACTTTCTGGAGTTTTTTTTATTATTTTCAGAAAAGCCCCTAAACTAGAAAATTACCCATATATGTAATCACCAAACAAGCTGTGTATATAAAAAAAATTTTAAATATAAAGAAATGTTTGCAAATTTTTAACATTTTTTCTAAAAATGTATGAACTGTTATTTGGTGAGTGATTACATATATGTCAAGCAGTACCCCACGGCATTAGATTATGTTGTACATTTTTTTTCATTTGTAGAACTTAGTATTTGTTATTACAGCTGCAAAAAGACAGAAGAATTTTGTATTTGACATCAAATTAATCGAAAAATATAAAGTGTAAAATTTTTTTATTAGAGGAAAATGTCATCATCACATACAAGTTGAACAATGTTTGGTACAATTATACAATAGTTAACTTTTTGGGGTCCGACATCCTTAATATTTTTTTTGTTGAATGTAATAATTACGCACTGAACATTAGCACAGTATTTATAAACACTGCCGACTTTACTCAGGCTGTGTCCGAATTCAGGTATATACTAATGTACTTGCATCCTTACATACTTCACTTACCCTTGGCACGAAACTTGTTGAATTCGGACATGCAGTCTCGTTAGCTTCAGCAACAGCTATTAGCCAGTTAATCCCTGTTAATGTCTGTTCCAACAAAGAACTTGATACGTAATTGCCTAAATATATAGGCTTAAGGGTAAATCAAGAATTACATATATAAATTTGATTTACGTACCATTGATTGTCTTGCTGACTGTACATGAGTTTGCAATTTTGATTGCTTTTTTTTTTCCTTAGCTTTTGTAGGTTATGAACATAGGCCTAATACAAAGTTATTGTTTAGGTTTTTTTTTTAGGTGAACCTTGCAATACTTAATAACTCAGTTTAAAATTACATTGCTACGAAGTATTACTGTTGCCCTATTAATATTGAAATAAAATAATTATGTCAAAAAACAAGTGTATCCTACAAATTGCTTCTCAGAATAGCAGCACATATACTGTGAGTATGCGAGAAGTATACATCTTTGTTTACTTGTACACTTACAAACTTCACTTGCATTTCAGACAGCACTTATGTTGTCATTTCCAGGGACACGTACATGCAAGTACGTTTTTCAGACAAATTTCGACAAAGTCTCATCTTCTGTGCTTTGTGGCTAGGTTCTTGACAACTAGCAAATATTGCATTTGCGACTATTGAGTGAGGGTGATGACTGTAGTTGGCTGCTTATGTCGCAAAATCGGTTAAGAATAACAAAAATAGTTACTGTTTTAGATTGTGCCAGGAAGTTTGAAAGTGAAGGTTTTTTTTTTTTTTTTTTTTTCGTTTTGTAAACTGACCAAAGCGTAAAACTGCATTGAGTGGGCGGGAAAAGACGTGCTGAAACAATGCCATGCCGTATGCGCTGTGATTTAGTGGTAGTGGAGGACGTAAAAAATAAAGAACACTGTATTAGAAGCAAATTTGTGTAGTTTTCATATTGCCAAGAAAACAAAAAAAAATTAGTTTCTGCCACTTCTTTGTAAAAAAATGTTTATTATGTAAGGACAATTTTTATTTTATCATTAGTAAAATATTTATTAGTATTTTGTAGTTAGGTTCTCGATTTGTAGTGGAGTAATATTGAACTGAACGGGATTTAATTAAAATATTGTTATCTACAAATGAACAAAAGTTGTATGTGGGTGATGTAAAATTTTTGAAAAACTCAAATACTAGTAAATGTTCTTGGGCAGTTTTAAATGTCTCGATTAAGTACAAGATTTATCGCACAAAAATTACTGTGGCGTGACAATGTGTTATATGACAAGTGTGCTCTTGTAAGGTTGTCTTTTCAGCCTTATCGGTTAACATTTTTGAATGTTTTCCACTTAAATATGCACTGATTAAAAGAACGAATAACAAATTCCATTTAGTTTGAGTGAAACCGTAATAAAAAAAAGTAAAAAAAAAAAAACAACATATTTATGTTCTAATAATAATGCACATATTTTTTGCTATAAAATTTATTTGACGAAATTAAAATGTACTTTTTTTACAAAATGGTGAAATTTTAATGACGACATTGGCTCATTTTATTTACCATAAAAGGGGGGCCCTAGCCATTGAGCATCATGTATGAGGGTATGAGGTGTAGACCAAACTACCCACACATCCTTTTGTAGTTGCTCACGGTGGTTTCATGATGTTGAGAATAGATGCACAAGTCAGCCTAGCCAGTCAACAACAATGGATTTTTTTCATAACTTATGCTGATTAAAAGCATATTTAAAATTATGGTAGTAATACAGGATGTATCTAAAAGAATCATATGATTTCACAAGGCTATAACTTTTACATGAATGAAGACGGGCAGAGCAATGCGTAAAGTTTCCCTTGACGCATGTTGGACATTGCCGGTTCACTTGGTTGCCAGTAGGTGACGCTACAGCTTGTGCTGCTAGCATGCTCGTTCAGTATGCGTCGGCAGGCAATAACACAGCAACAAAAAGCATTTTGCATTCTTTGTTTCAACAAGTGTAAGTCAGTTATAACTGTGTGATTTTGGTTGATAGTAGGGCACAGCACCTCTTACTGCGCAGAGCATCAGAAGGTGACACGAGCAGTTTCAAGAGACCGGTAAGAGGAAGTACACACGCCCCCGTGTGCCTAAACAAGACGTTGAGTGCATCCGGCTTAGTTTTGTATGGAGTCACCATAAGTCCACTCGTGGCAGCCGAGAGCTGACCATCTCCCATATTACTGTATGGCATGTTTTGCGGCGATGATTATTTTTCAAACCATACAGAATTCAAGTACTACAAGTCCTTCGTGATAGTGATAAACAACAATGTCTTGAGTTTTGTGAATTCATTCTGGACATNTAAACAACAATGTCTTGAGTTTTGTGAATTCATTCTGGACATGGAGATAGAGAATGAAAACTTTTGTTCACGTTAGGCAGTGAGACCATGTTCCATCTAAGTGGAAAAGTGCACTGCCACAATGCACAAATATGGGGAACTTAAAAGCCAGATACCATAGCCGAGCAAGAGAGAGACTCTCCAAAGCTGAATGCGTTTTTCACTGTTTTCAAAGAGCAGGTGTATGGCCCGTTCTTTTTCGCGGAAAACACTGTACGGTAATGTCATAACTGGTTATGTTGGATATCTGGCTGTTTCCACAATTACNGTTCTTTTTCGCGGAAAACACTGTACGGTAATGTCATAACTGGTTATGTTGGATATCTGGCTGTTTCCACAATTACAAGAACATTCCGATAATTTCATTTTCAACAGGACAGAGTAACACCACACGGACACCTGTATCTTTGAGAACTTAGCAACAATGAGCTTCCTGAACAATGGATCGGCCGTAGGGGGCTTTCAACGCGCATTGCACCACTGGCCTCCGAAGTTGCTTGATGTTTACTTGTGGGGGTTTGTGAAAGACNCGAAGTTGCTTGATGTTTACTTGTGGGGGTTTGTGAAAGACTCCATCTACGTGTCTCCCCTTCCAACAACTGTGGGCGAACTGCAACGCCGCATAACAACAGCAGTGGCTGCGGTAACACCTGACATGCTCTCACGAGCATGGGACGAGTTTGACTACAGTTTAGACGTATNGTTCTTTTTCGCGGAAAACACTGTACGGTAATGTCATAACTGGTTATGTTGGATATCTGGCTGTTTCCACAATTACGATAACATTCCGATAATTTCATTTTCAACAGAACAGAGTAACACCACACGGACACCTGTATCTTTGAGAACTTAGCAACAATGAGCTTCCTGAACAATGGATCGGCCGTAGGGGGCTTTCAACGCGCATTGCACCACTGGCCTCCAAAGTTGCTTGATGTTTACTTGTGGGGGTTTGTGAAAGACTCCATCTACGTGTCTCCCCTTCCAACAACTGTGGGCGAACTGCAACGCCGCATAGCAACAGCAGTGGCTGCGGTAACACCTGACATGCTCTCACGAGCATGGGACGAGTTTGACTACAGTTTAGACGTATNACAACAGCAGTGGCTGCGGTAACACCTGACATGCTCTCACGAGCATGGGACGAGTTTGACTACAGTTTAGACGTATGCCGTGCATCTGGTGGAGGGCACATTGAACTTTTGTGAAACAAACAATTAAAATTTTGTATTCTTCTAGGTATTTAAAAATTTATCCGAAGGTTTTATGAGCATGCATTTAAATTTATAGCATTATGAAATTGGATGAATCTTTTTTATACACGCTGTCCTTCAGAGCTGAATGAGGTGTATACATACAACATTGTGACATGCACCATGCCCTTACAGATGCCAACCCTTCCTCAGTCTCCCCTCAGTAATGTACTCAACCTCTTCAGCCATGGGATGTGCTCAGGTATGGCCTTTCCTAAGGGGAATATCATGAGCAGCTCCAACCATGTGCAAATGTTTGTAGCAGCAGGATAGTGCTAGAGAGTGAGGCTCTGTGTTAGGACCTGTCTCAGGCACAGGCACAGAATAATGGATATAGTCCATTCATGTTTACTTCCAACTTTAGTGAAGCCCTGCTAAAGTCCTACTTTCCAGCTATTCCTCCACCTCACACAAACAAAGCAGAACTAAGTCAAGAAAATTACACCAAAGGGACAACGCACCACATATGTGCGCAATATGTCAAATAATATTTTGCATGAAACTATTTCTTACTGGGCATTTCCAAGACACATATACTCTCTCTGTCTTAATTCATATTAATTATATATGAAATATTATAATTAATGGATAAAATATAAGTTCAAGTTCAATTGAACAAAAAAGAAGGTACGTTTATGTTNTATATGAAATATTATAATTAATGGATAAAATATAAGTTCAAGTTCAATTGAACAAAAAAGAAGGTACGTTTATGTTAACAGAATTATAAAACACTTGTGACAAATGACATATTTAGGAAGCAACCAAACATGTCATACGTGGGATGATTTTTCAAAGGTTTTATTCAAAGTGTGAAGAAACCACAAACTGACTATAGTGTTCAAGCTGCTTGTACGATGTGCCACTGGGACCCAAAAACTAAAGCCCTAACAGTACAGAGCAAACATTGTATGCAGAGAGAGGTAGGGTTGTGCAAACAAGACTTTTTTCGTACACAACAAAAATTAAAAATATGTTGGAAACTTTCGTGAAACTGAAATAAAAATGAAAAATAACATAAAGAGCTTAGTTATAACAAAAGTTAAACCAATTTCATAACATTTTAGCAAGTTATTTATTACAGCAAATTCCTTGTACAACTAAACCACAGGAGTTCTTGCCTATATTTAAATTTCCATTTTATATAGTTATTTTAGTTATAAAATATTGAAAACAAAAAAGATGGTTTACAGACAAACAATTTTTTTTACTGGTGCACTAAGTGAACATTCATTAAGCACCTGAATATTCATTGAAATTGAGGATTTTCAGTTTGTTACAACTTTCAGCAACCAAATTTCTTACCGAAATAAAAATTAAAGTTGAAATTTATTGTTTTGTTTTAGTATACTGAATATTTACACAACCCTAGAGAGAGATCAACAATATTCCTTTCCTCCTAGAATGTTCCCACAATGTGAAAAACCACTATGTTATGAATGAACTTCAGCTGTTCATGGAATTAGTAAGCAGATATTGGTTGTAGTTACAAGACGAGCAGAATGATGTAACAGGCATTGCAGTTGGCCTTATTTACTTTCGAGATGGGGTGAGGGATGAAGTGGAGGTGTTCAGCTGCAAGTAAATTCNGGCATTGCAGTTGGCCTTATTTACTTTCGAGATGGGGTGAGGGATGAAGTGGAGGTGTTCAGCTGCAAGTAAATTCCATTCTTTACTGACTCCATCTCTTTTACAATGGCTTTTCACCTGTCTCTCCAAGCTAACACTCCCAGGTAGCAGAGAGGTTGAAATCTGCAATAGGCCAGCACATGATGGACTGTAAAACTCCCCAACAACCAACTGTTCGGCATGCTTCTGTAGCAGGTCTGAATCCTGATTCACACTGGCCACTTAAGGGTACACCTTATCTGAACTGTTGAGGTGGAGGACAATGTCCACCCACACAAGCACCAACTGTGTTCAGGTAGATCACAACACATGTTTTCACTCACAAAAAAGTACAAATACAGAGAATGAAAAGGTCATGAGGACTGCAGANAGGTAGATCACAACACATGTTTTCACTCACAAAAAAGTACAAATACAGAGAATGAAAAGGTCATGAGGACTGCAGATAAAATACCTTCCACATTACGCAAAAGCAGAGAATGGAATTTGACATCACACAATTTAATCAACGTTACGTGTATGNAAAAATACCTTCCACATTACGCAAAAGCAGAGAATGGAATTTGACATCACACAATTTAATCAACGTTGCGTGTATGCATAATATCACAAATTCGGACAGAGAAAGTTGTTGTAAGCAGCAGTAAGAGTAGGCTGGCCATTCACAATTTGGTCTATGTCAGATTGAAGTGAATGGTAATAGTGTTTCAACTCTTAATATCATCTACGGAAGAACAATGCAAAATTATTCAGTTCCTATCCATTGAAGGTTCCAAGCCCATAGACATTTATCGCAGGATGGTAGCTGTGTAAGGGAAACATTGTGTGTCGTGGAAAACTGTGAACAAATTATTGGTATAGTTCATTTCATATAAGAAGGCCACATTCTGACAGTCAGTGAGTGGCATTATGACGTATTCAAAACAAACAACGTGCCATTTCCAAGACGTATTCAAAACAAACAACGTGCCATTTCCAAATTCTGTATCAGTTGATGCACGAACGAACAGAAATTAATATTACGTTGGCTATTCTGATAGCAGTGCCGACACACATCAGACAAGCAGAAAATACTCGGATAAGAAAGAGTTCGTAGATTAATTAATACCTTTTATTTTACGTGGTCATAAAACAGCAGTTTTTAGTTTTAGAAACGAAACTTTGTGATAAAATAGTACTCTATAGGTGTTCAAAATGAGATGCACAATAAAACGATCCGTATCCAAATGTAACAAAAAAATCGAAACCTTTTTCACGTTTCCAGACTCTCCAACAATGTGCTGCCATCTTGTGAGGTACAGGTGCGCCATCTGTTACAACATGCCCTTCCACGCTATCTGTTATTCATATCCCGAACTACACCCAAAAACATATTATAGTTTTGTTGTTTAAAATAACGTATTTACGCGCATATACAAATGGTTTTATTTTCCCGCAAGCTCTGTATAATTTTTAAAGTAATATCTTGTAATGACGCAATATTCTTAATTTTTCGGGACACAGGTGTAAAATTCTTTTGTGTGTATTTAGCTTTGGAAAGCTTCGTAATATTTTATCAGGTTTAAAGTTAAAGCCGCGGTGGTTCGTTTCCCGTGATAATTTGTTTATTGAGCGGACGTGTGCTTTTGAAGGTTATCAGACAGACATCTGCTGTTTACGTTGTAACAGGAGTCCATTTACCATCGAGTTTCGAAAGNTGCTTTTGAAGGTTATCAGACAGACATCTGCTGTTTACGTTGTAACAGGAGTCCATTTACCATCGAGTTTCGAAAGCTGTTGTTTTGGTTATGCGTCAGCATTATACAGAAACTTTCCGGCTGTGTCGTGACCTTCGGTTCTCTGGAAGTGGACGGTGTCAACAGTTTTAGTTTACTGCGACGCAGTTGAGAGTACGATAAAATGTTGTGAGCGCGGGACACAGCGTAGTAGGGGGGATAGGCCTGCCTAATATATACTGGTGGTGCCTATCGCATAGAGACAAAGTAACCAACCGTCGAAGAAGACGCGTCGGGCGTGAGAAGACGCACCAGCCCGAAAGGGCGGGGGTCGTTAGGGTGCCAGGAGGGAACGAACATCCCTCCTGCCTTCGTAACTTAGTCGTGCGATGCAAGTTTTGAGACATTAATAAACTGTAACCTACTGTGGCGCTGTTTTCTGCACTGGTATAATTAATTGTGAAAGTTCGTACTCTGCAAACTGGAACTTCGTCTGTGAACTGTGAAACTTTAATGATAAATAAAGTATAAAGCAAACTAATCTGGAACTTCTTCTTCTTAATAAATCGGGGTCGCCTGGTACTGAGTCTCGTATTCTACCTATGAGCAAGCCGTGGCAACGTAAACATTTGGCAGTGTAATAAGTCCGGGAACATTACAATATGGCGATCCAACTGTGAGGCAGTAATATAAGTACCAAGTCCGCAACGTTACAACATGGAACCCAACTGTGAGACTGCAATATATATAAATATGTTTTAACTAACGGGCCGGAACATTACAATATATATCGTGTACAGCGTTTACGAACGACCCTACACACGTCCACCAAGCTCAGTTTACGGATGCAGCGCCACCCAAGCAGTTCACCAATTGCCACATGTAGCAGCACCTCCTGGACGCATTGACTCACCACATCAAAGCCTANCAGTTTACGGATGCAGCGCCACCCAAGCAGTTCACCAATTGCCACATGTAGCAGCACCTCCTGGACGCATTGACTCACCACATCAAAGCCTATACTTGACACACCAGTGTTTGTGAATGGATACATAAACGAAAAGGCGCGGCGATTTTCAACTTTCAAGAATGTAGCCTTCTTATATGGTACACAGNAACTAACGGGCCGGAACATTACAATATATATCGTGTACAGCGTTTACGAACGACCCTACACACGTCCACCAAGCTCCGTTTACGGATGCAGCGCCACCCAAGCAGTTCACCAATTGCCACATGTAGCAGCACCTCCTGGACGCATTGACTCACCACATCAAAGCCTATACTTGACACACCAGTGTTGGTGAATGGATACATAAACGAAAAGGCGCAGCGATTTTCAACTTTCAAGAATGTAGCCTTCTTATATGGTACACAGNGGTGAATGGATACATAAACGAAAAGGCGCAGCGATTTTCAACTTTCAAGAATGTAGCCTTCTTATATGGTACACAGTATATGGTTCCACTAAGGGAGCAAAACTTTGGTGGGTGATTAACAATCATCATTACTCCCAACATCACTGCACAGGTGAAACAACTTATGAAAGGTGATTGTCAACTCACTGTATGGCGTATGCAACATCAACTCTGTGTCAGCCATGAGAGCATTTAGGCATTGTGCATGACAGGCTGGAGTAAGGAAAGTCTGCATGCAATGGGTGCCACAGATGTTATCATAGGAGCAAAAGAGTCTATGAATAGAATCTCAATTCAGCATTTGCTGTGATCACCAGGACGCCATGTTCTTGACGTGGCTAGTAGTGGGTGACGACACCTGATGCCATCATTTTCAATCTGAGACAATGCAATCCAGCATGCAGTTAAAACATCCTGCATCTCCCTCAACAAAGAAATTCAAGACCAAGAGCAGGGGAAGGGCATTGTCAACCAACATCTTTGATGACTAATAATTGCTGCTAACTGAATTCCTTGAATATGAAAAACTGTCATCAGTCAGGCGTACTGTGAGACACTGCAAAGTCTGTGTCATTCAGTAAAGAGCAAATGTCATGGGATATTTAGCATGAGCGTTGTATTGTTTCATGATAATACCCATACATGTGTGTCCCAGCAAATAATTTTTCTCTCCAAATTTTGCTAATACTGGAACATCCACCCTACAGTACAGATCAGTCATCCTGTGTCTTTCACATATTTGGCCCCTTCAATAGTGTCTGAAAGAATGAAGGTTAACAATGGGATCTCTGCCTTCAGGCCCATGGCTGTTACTTCTAACTGGTGCATGTATTGAGAACACAGGGACTCCCATCACCTTTTCACTTACAAAACTCATAATATGGCAATAGGTCAAGTGGTCGTAGCACAGCTACCTATGGGGAGGGCCATGAGTTGCTCCCCGCCTGGGCCAGGCTCCTTGTCTGACTTGCGCTCCAGCATCGCCCGCTGCCGAGCTGTCATCAGCTTGGGGTCTTTCAGCTTGATCTTCTTCAGCTCATCATCCACCTANCCAGCATCGCCCGCTGCCGAGCTGTCATCAGCTTGGGGTCTTTCAGCTTGATCTTCTTCAGCTCATCATCCACCTACCAGAACACAATACCACACTAACACTCAGCTCTCATTTTTACTCTACAGACTGTGCCTGGATGACACATCACTGCTGCAAGTTTATCACAATAACATAAACACAATACATACAATACTACTGTCATTCTTAAGCGATTTTTTTAACATCATACATTGCTAAAGTNCCAGCATCGCCCGCTGCCGAGCTGTCATCAGCTTGGGGTCTTTCAGCTTGATCTTCTTCAGCTCATCATCCACCTAACAGAACACAATACCACACTAACACTCAGCTGTCATTTTTACTCTACAGATTGTGCCTGGATGACACATCACTGCTGCAAGTTAATAACATAAACACAATACATACAATACTACTGTCATTCTTAAGCGATTTTTTTAACATCATACATTGCTAAAGTNTAATAACATAAACACAATACATACAATACTACTGTCATTCTTAAGCGATTTTTTTAACATCATACATTGCTAAAGTTGCAAATGTACCACTATTTTATTTCAAAAATCACAGAAAGTACAGTGAAACCCTGTTAATAAGTTCCCACTTAAGAAGATTTCCTGCTTAAAAAGTTGAATAATTGTGCACCTTGTCTATCTGCACANCCTGTTAATAAGTTCCCACTTAAGAAGATTTCCTGCTTAAAAAGTTGAATAATTGTGCACCTTGTCTATCTGCACATGTGTAATTTGACCCTTTCAAGAAGTTTTTCTGGTTAATAAGCATTATTTTCAGTCCCTTCAGAAATGTCTTAACAGAGTTTTACTGTATTTCACAAAATGGAAATGAGTAATGAAGGAAGATATGCAACCACTTCAAAACAAATTACTATCATCGAATTATTCAATGTAAGGAACTGGTGTTGCCACCATTATATTGCATTTAAGTAGATATGTGACACAAATGCTTAACAGTTTTTTTACCGAGGGATTAGCATATTAATCAGCATGTCAACACAAATAAAAGAAAACTCCTGTTCTGTTATTTTTCTAAACCCCTCCCTTATTAGNCCTGTTAATAAGTTCCCACTTAAGAAGATTTCCTGCTTAAAAAGTTGAATAATTGTGCACCTTGTCTATCTGCACAAGTGTAATTTGACCCTTTCAAGAAGTTTTTCTGGTTAATAAGCATTATTTTCAGTCCCTTCAGAAATGTCTTAACAGAGTTTTACTGTATTTCACAAAATGGAAATGAGTAATGAAGGAAGATATGCAACCACTTCAAAACAAATTACTATCATTGAATTATTCAATGTAAGGAACTGGTGTTGCCACCATTATATTGCATTTAAGTAGATATGTGACACAAATGCTTAACAGTTTTTTTACCGAGGGATTAACATATTAATCAGCATGTCAACACAAATAAAAGAAAACTCCTGTTCTGTTATTTTTCTAAACCCCTCCCTTTTAGAAGTTTATTCCTAAATTTATTTTTAAAAAATAAACTGCTTACAGATGGGCAACACACATTACAATCAAGGATTTTTTACATTTATTTGTTATGGCTAAACATTTAAATACAGTGGGAACATCAGTTTGTTGGTTGTGTCAACCAGCTGCTCAATCAGAAATGCAGAATGAAGCAGCCTGGCCTGCAGTAAGGAAGTATCGCAGCATTTGCTCGGAGTGATTTCAGAAAACTATGGAAAACTGGAATCAAGACTACCAGAAACAAGAGCACCCCCGTTCTCCCAAATGTGAGTCCAGATGGTTGCAGGGGGCTCCACCTCATTCAGTTGTTCTTTGTCTTATCATACAAGCCATTGTTAGAGATAATGGTAAAATTGTATTTGTTTGTGCAGTTTATAGCATATTTTATGTTATACAGCATTTTATTAACATCTATAAATTCTAAAGACCAGTTACATTGAACCAATTGAAACATCCACAACCTACAAGACATACCAGTTGCAACACATGCAGCATTACAAAACAAATATTTTGATTCCTGCTACAGCACCAGAGTTGTGAGAACCCTAGCACCTTCAAGCAATAGCTCAGAACTCAGATACTGGGAATTGGCTCATCGATTCATAACAAAATCTAGGCAGCCACCAGGCCACAACATAAGATAATTATAGTGTACGAATGTCTCTTTTTCATTGCAAATCGAATATGAATAAAATATTTATGAATATTAGCAAATACCAAATAATTTGCAAATATTTTGGAACTTTGATGTAATAAACATCTTTCTGATTCTTTCATCTTTCAAAGTCATCCTATGGTAAAAAATTGTTTGAAAAAAATATAACACATGTATGTTTTCGGCATTAAACACTTTTTATTCCTTATATTAAAAGACAGTTTGAATGTCTCTGAAGTTTACTGTGCACGTTTGTTTGAAATACGCAGCGATAAAGTGGTCTTCATATATATCAAGATGTGCAAGATATTGATTACGTACTTTATGTTCAGTTTTGTTTCCGCACATTATACTACGCTGACGTTGCTACGATTACTTAACTATATTAGTTAACATAGTACACTACACAGTTGAGCTTCATGTGGTTAATTTTGTCTGTTAAAGAAAATACAAACATGTAATATTGTACAAACTTCGCTACCNACACATGTAATAATGTACAAACTTCGCTACCAGATAATGATGTGTGAAATATGACGTGCCTACATCCCGAACAAATTTTTCCATTTCAGTGTTGTTAAAAGCATATTGATTGCATCCTAACCCGAACATCCTCACAGTTTTATAATCTTCCTTATTAGGTGTGACGTAAGATTTTTTTCCTGCAGTCCTACAACATTTAAAATACGCAGCAAAAAAGTAGTTTTCACATATATCAAAATANTTAACTATATTAGTTAACATAGTACACTACACAGTTGAGCTTCATGTGGTTAATTTTGTCTGTTAAAGAAAATACAAACATGTAATATTGTACAAACTTCGCTACCAGATAATGATGTGTGAAATATGACGTGCCTACATCCCGAACAAATTTTTCCATTTCAGTGTTGTTAAAAGCATATTGATTGCATCCTAACCCGAACATCCTCACAGTTTTATAATCTTCCTTATTAGGTGTAACGTAAGATTTTTTTCCTGCAGTCCTACAACATTTAAAATACGCAGCAAAAAAGTAGTTTTCACATATATCAAAATATGCGAGCTATCAATTTCTGTCAATATTATTTTGTTTCATTACCACTTATCGCGCTATGGTACCGCTGCTATTGNGCGGGAAAACCTTTTAAACGGGAACCTTATAAGTGGGTTCTACTGTAATACTGAACAAATGTCACTTCCAGGTAACATCTCGAACTTATGAAATGTTTACATTATGGGGTTAAAAGCATGTTGAAGGCATCCTAACCAAATGTCATCATAGTTTTTAAAAATATTCCTTATGTGTACTAAGAACAACATAAGATTAGCAGTCACTAAGTTATGTTTAGGAAAGCGCAATTTCTTTCCTCTAAGACAGTACACAGTAGTTGAAAAAACTCAGAACATATGAAAACTTTGAAAAGTGAAAACATTGAATACTTAATTTTATTTTGAATTGAATTGAATATTTATTTGCATGAATATTTGCATTTTCGAATATTCGCATACCCTTCAACATAATCACAGCTCCAAATCACACTAATCAGCTACACCGGCAAATGTTCAGTTTTTTCGCAGCACCCTAGTTTGCCACCTGGCCGCTAGGTTTACTACCAACAGCGCCCTTCCACCATATTGCAGTGTCCTACAACTCGCCACCTGATGAAACTGGCCTAGCCAGCAAAATGTTGTGATCACGCAACCGCTTGAAAAATGTGTCGTCCTTCATGTGTGTGCCTGTCAACAATTACTAGACTGGCAGTACTTGAATTTCTGTCCTTTTATATAGCGGCTTACTTGTAACCATGAACTAATTCTTTTCATATGAAAAAATCACATTTTCTTATGAAATTAAGCACCTACACCACACTAGATGAAACTGTACTGGAATATTAATAAAACAGAACGTAGCTGATAACGAGTAATTACTGGTAGCAGTGTTGTTGTTGAGACGTGTAAATAGTGTACATTTTTTGTGCGAGTGCAATTGTGAGACTTGGACTGAATTTAAACTTCTCACACTGTGGAAGACAGTGGCGCCATCAAGACAGCAGTTGACTACCCTGGTTCTACCCTTAGCTGCCGGTAAGAGTCAGCAGCCCTAGTCTTTCAGTTGTTCGTGGTCAATCATGGCGGTAAGTGGCGCTATCAGGCATGCTTGTTGCCTTTGGGCTATTTATCGCAATGTTTAAAGTTTTCCACATATCTGCAGTAGTTTTTATAGTTGTTATCAACATTTATGGTCCTCTGAGCCGGATTCTTGTGCCGGTATTTTCATGTGTTTTGATAAAACGTGAGTGTGTGTTTCCAGCGTGTTGTGCCAAGTGGTGCACCAAAACTGTGCTTTCTTCTTCGTGAAAAATTTGATTGGGGATGCATCTAAGGCCGCAACATGTGGAAAGGCAATTTTAATGTTAATTGTGGTGAGAGTTTTGTACCTCACNCATTTATGGTCCTCTGAGCCGGATTCTTGTGCCGGTATTTTCATGTGTTTTGATAAAACGTGAGTGTGTGTTTCCAGTGTGTTGTGCCAAGTGGTGAACCAAAACTGTGCTTTCTTCTTCGTGAAAAATTTGATTGGGGATGCATCTAAGGCCGTAACATGTGGAAAGGCAATTTTAATGTTAATTGTGGTGAGAGTTTTGTACGTCACAGATTGTTATTTTACCGTTTAATGTTTATTGCAGGGCAAGTTGTGTATCTCAACAATCGTTATTTTACTGTTTAGTGTTTATTATGGTGCAAATTTTGTACTTCAACTTTAGTAATTTTACCCTTTACTGTTTATTGTGGTGCAAGTTTTATATCTCAACAATTGTAATTTTACCAGCATATGACGTCATGTGACTTACAAAGTATTCTATGTTTTGTTATAACATCTTCCGTTTTTTTGTAATTTTGTTTACTTTTGTTAGTGTGCGCCTTTACTCACCGCGGTAAGACCTATATTAATAATGGCTGATACTCAATCAGCACTTGTGCGGATTCACTTGGCATGCGTTTGACCTTGCGCAAGCTGTTGTACTAGATCCAAACAAGCAGATACTTTTTCTTACTACTGTATGTGACCTACCACAAGTTTGTGACAACTTCGAGGCAGACTTCGTTGCAATTGAAAATGCCACCAGTGAAATAGAAAACTTTGACACTGAGAAACATGCTGCATGCCTCACATATTTTGATGAGAAGTACTTCGATCATGAACTCAACTGATGAATCGAAGATACAGACTGCATTGGCAGATTCTCAAGTCAGAAAGTCTCATGTAGCCCTTCCTAAAATTGTGTTGCCTAATTTTGATGGCAGTTGTCAGGAGTGGTCGAATTTCTCAACTTTATTTCTTACACTTGTGGTTGATAATCCCAAACTATCTGCAGTTGAGAAACATGCATATTTGAAAACCTCACTCACTGGTGAACCTTTGGACATGATACATTTGGGCATGATACAAGCTTTGCTCATATCTGATATAAATTTTGATGTGGCTTGGAAATTGCTTCTTGGCTGATATGAAAACATTATTGTATCTGTCCATGTAGAATCTATGCTGCAAGCACCATCGGCTTCAGCAGATTCCCCAAAAACACTGAATCATTTATTGACAGTTATTAATGAAAATGTCTCTGCCCTTAAGGCACTTGGTGTCCCAGCTGATCAGTGGGACCTAATCCTGCTTCCTATCCTTTGTAAGCAGTTGGATACTGTTCTGCAAACACAGTGGAAAAGGACACTTACTGAGAATCTTCCAACTCTGAATGTATTCGTTGCATTCCTAGAAAAGCACTGTTGTCCACAAGAAGCAGTAGTGTGGTCTCAAACCAAATTTCCTGGTGCACAATCATCAAAACACAGCACTAGAGTAACGACCTTAGCTGGAGGCAAGGTCGAGGTCATACGACGAACAGCCTAGTGAGTTCTACACAAGTGTGCTGCATGTGTAGTGACACACACCCTCTATTCAAGTGTTCTCAGTTTTCTTAATGCGACCCAAAGGATAGGTACAAAATATGTAGTTAAGGAACACAAATTGTGCTTAAACTGCCTATTACCCTTCCATAAATCCCAGAACTGCCACTCACAAACATCATGCCACTGTTGTGGTGCCCGTCACTATTCAATGTTACATTTTGAGCCAAAGCNCGACCTTAGCTGGAGGCAAGGTCGAGGTCATACGACGAACAGCCTAGTGAGTTCTACACAAGTGTGCTGCATGTGTTATGACACACACCCTCTATTCAAGTGTTCTCAGTTTTCTTAATGCGACCCAAAGGATAGGTACAAAATATGTAGTTAAGGAACACAAATTGTGCTTAAACTGCCTACCACCCTTCCATAAATCCAAGAACTGCCACTCACAAACATCATGCCACTGTTGTGGTGCCCGTCACTATTCAATGTTACATTTTGAGCCAAAGCTGGTAGACAATAGCAAACACATTTCTGCTGAGGATAATCGCTGTGAAAGTATGTTTGCTGCAANCTGGTAGACAATAGCAAACACATTTCTGCTGAGGATAATCGCTGTGAAAGTATGTTTGCTGCAAAACATATACGTGGGGCTGAAAGGCATTATAGTATGTCCTTGCCTTATCTCAGTCTGAATTGGGTGCGTCTAGGCCTCAAGCTGTAAATCGGCTGCTTTTGTCTTGAAAAACGCCTCAAAGGGGCTTCAGTAATGAAAGGGATGTACTCTGTTTTTATGAGAGATTATCTGGCCATGGGGCATATGGAGAAAGTACCAGAAGCTCAAATAAATTCTGCAAAGTCATACTACATTCCCCACCACCATTTGGTCAAACCAGAAAGCTCCACTACAAAAATACGAGTGGTTTTTAATGCTTCGGCAAAGAGTTCTACAAGCATTTCTCTTAACAACATTTTGATGAAAGGCCTCAAGCTTCAGAGAGATGTCAGTGATCTATTATTGCACTTTTGGCTACATGGGGTTGTTTTCAATGCTGATGTCAAGCAGATGTACAGACTAATAGGGGTCAATCCATCCCATCAGGACTCTCAGTGTATTGTTTGGCGATTCTGTGAGACAGACCAAGGGCAGGATTATAGGTTAAGGACTGTGACATATAGTGTCTCAGCAGCAATGTTTCTAGCTCTTTGTACTCTTCAGCAATTAGCAGAGAATGAGAGAGAATATTTCCCTGTTGCTTCTAGTATTTTGCTCTCAGACGTGTATGTTGATGATGATGTTACTGGGTCAGATTCGGTTGACTCAAATTTGCTGATCCAAAAGGAACTCATTTCTCTTCTTGCCAAAGGGGGATTCAGATTTAGAAAATTCATGAGTAATTGTTGAGAGCTCCTGAGTTGACTTCCACCAGATGATGTTGAGGTTCCACAGCCATTTGCATTAGATCAGGACAGTTGTGTTGTCAAAGTCTTAGGATTCAATTGGAATCCAGTTTCTGACACACACTCTTACAAAATATAGACCAGTCTCAGAGTTACAACAAAGCGAACCATCTTATCAAATGTTGCCAGAATTTTCGAACCTCTTGGGTGGCTTACTTCTGTGCTTTTGTTTGCCAATCGCTTGATCCAGATCCTGTGGCTGAATAGTTTGGATTGGGATGCTGAACCACCACAAAACGTTGTGGATCGTTGGAACCAGTTCACCAGTCAACTTCCTCTTCTGTCCACAGTTACATTCCTAGGTTGGTTAAAGGCCCATCTGACTGCAGCTATGAGTTGCACAGGTTTGCAGAGAGTTCTGAAATTGGCTACGCAGCAGTTCTATACTTGCGTACTATCAGTCATGATAGTATTGTCACGATACATCTGTTGGTCGATAAGTCAAAGATGGCACCTGTTAAGTTTCAGTCATTGCCTGCTCTGGAACTATGTGGAGCCTTGCTCCTGGGTCACTTGCTGGAACATGTTATTGAAGCGTATGACTCTGTGTTCCATTATACTTCAGTTCTGGCTTGGACTGACTCACAGGTAGTTCTTGCATGGATCTCTTCATCTCCCTATCAACTGCATAAATTTNTTCAGTTCTGGCTTGGACTGACTCACAGGTAGTTCTTGCATGGATCTCTTCATCTCCCTATCAACTGCATAAATTTGCTGCTAACAGCCAGAAAAAATTCAAGATCTCACTTCACCATCCTGGTGGAGACACGTGCATAGTTTGGCTTCCAGNTCTGCTAACAGCCAGAAAAAATTCAAGATCTCACTTCACCATCCTGGTGGAGACACGTGCATAGTTTGGCTTCCAGGCTTGCTTTCATCTAGGGTTTATTACTTACAGGTCTTATTTACATGTGCTTTAAAACTTACTGGTTTACTTCTGGCACATGGCCTTAATTCTCAAATGGCAGTTAAGCTGTGTAACAGTATCAAAGTCGCAAAACTCCAAGCAAAACAANGGCACATGGCCTTAATTCTCAAATGGCAGTTAAGCTGTGTAACAGTATCAAAGTCGCAAAACTCCAAGCAAAACAATTCATAGTACTTCCATCCTTCATGAGCCAGTGCACGTTGTGAACGCATAGTTAGTACCATGGTCTACGGCATCAAAACAGAAATCGACTGAACAGACAAGCCGTGCAATCCTGGTTGGCTGAGCACAATACATGACCAGGTGNTGGCATCAAAACAGAAATCGACTGAACAGACAAGCCGTGCAATCCTGGTTGGCTGAGCACAATACATGACCAGGTGTTTCCTTAGCTTGCAGGTTTTTGTGACTTAGCATACACATAAGTTAGGGAGTACTGTGCTTTCAATTACTAAAAAGGGGTTTTGCTTCTGTAAAAACTCCTTACTCTATTCTAACTGATTACACATACACTTTTCTAAGGCTAACTAATACTATTTTCATACACTCACACGTGGTCGGGGCACTTAACACTGTGAGGCGGAGGCTTTCAGTGAGTGTAGTGCTGCCAAGACTGCATCACACACAAAGTCTGTTGGCTCTAAGTGGGTGAGGGGTGCAAAGGCAGTCCCCTCACACAGTCTTTGCTGTGGAGCCGGCCAGCTGAAGGTGGAGGGGCGACGCCACTGCATCTCCTTGTAATGCCTGGGCCTTCCCTCGATGTTCGTGCGGCAGGCCCGCCAAGGCTGCACTCTACATTGCGGCATCACATAGCGAGGCTCAGCTGGTGCTGCAGCGGGCGCAGAGGACGGAGTTAGCGATGGATAGGGCAACACTGGCTGCTCCCTGCGTGGTGATTGGCCTGCCAGGGGTCGCTCTCCCCTCCCCCTGGTTGGCATAGGTCCCCTCGAAGGCAAGCGCTATGGTTTCGGAGACGGCGGCAGCATGGTAGGAGTAGGAACTTGCTTGAAGGGTGTGACGAGACTCATGGCCGGCGCCGTGAAGTTTGTTGTCTCTGTAGTGCCGCGTCGAGATGCGTGCTTGGCATTTTGGCAGCACTTTGTTACGCTTGCTCGCTGTTTGTTACCAGCCTCTCGACTTGGTTGTACCTGCACTAATTGCATGTATTCTTCTGTGACTCGTGGGTGCAGTCGGGGCTTGACAAACTGCTGCCATATTACGAGCCTCTTCTTTACAGCTCCCAAATATAATTTACCTTGGTGGCAATCGATGGTTGCTCGTTGTTCGATCAGCAAGGGCATTCCTACGACGATCGCCTCTGCCAAGTCTTTAACCACGTGGAAGTGAGTCTGGATTGCTTCGTCGACGAACTGCAGGGTCAACGTCAGTCTTCCCTCTGTGTTTAGGCAGGCTCCTTTCTGAGCCATGTATGTCTGGGTGTCCCCAGCAGGCTTGATTTGGTTTCTGCACTCTTGGGGGATAGCGTCCTTGTGGATAAAGTTGGCATTAGCTGCAGTGTCGAATGTGGCTAGTTTTTCGGTCTTCCCGATGAGTACTGTTACTCGTAGTGGGTCACGTAGGTTCGGCCTCTCCTGCACGACAGCGACTTGTTCTGGTGCTCGGACCGGTCCTGCCTTTCTACTCTGGAGTGTCTGCTGTATGACTGGGCAATCTCTGTGGAAGTGCCTGATGGGGCAAAGCCAGAACTTTGGGAGTATTGTAGGTGGAGCAACAGTAGGCCCCAATGTCTGGTCACGCATTGGGGTTTCAGTTACAACTGTTTTCCCTGTAAGTGCAGGCGTAGACTTGGTTCTGGCATGCGACTTGCAAATGTCCACCAGGTCTATCTCTCGAATATGTGCCCATCTCACCAGTTCTTCTAGCGTAGCTGGCTCTAGGCTGCGGAGGTGGGTTCGTATTTCCGGTAAGAGGAGTCGGGTGATGAGCTCGACGGCATCAAGTTCCTGTCGGCTTGGGTGAACTCATAGGAAAATTAAGGCTTAGTGCCTAATAAAGAGTTTAGCCTCTTCATTCTCCTTCTGGGATTGAGCGTAGAGCTCGTTAGTCAGTTGTGCGACCATTTGTGGACCTGAGAACTGTGTGATTAGTCTCTAGGACAGTTCTTCCGAGTTCGTGACTAACTCCCCGTACTTATACCACCACCTTTCTGCATCGACTTGAAGCCGAGCCTTTGTCTTCAGTACACACAAGGCTTTGGGTAGACGTGTCCTCTCAAACTCCGTCTGGCATGCTTGGAGGAACTTGTGGGAATCCTCTCGGGCCTTCTCCGAGTACTCTGGTAAAGGTAGGAACTCAAGTAATGCTGGTCGTTCTTGCTGTATGGGCTCAGTTCTGAGCGGTGCCCCTTCAGGCGTTATTCTGCAGGACGAGCATTTAAAGTACAGACCCTCCAGGTCTCTGGCTTTGTCTTGCCATCCTAGGCAAAGATTACGAAAAGTGAGTGGGCACTCGTGGCAAACTTATCTGGTACACGTCCCTTCCCGGACAGTCGGCTTGGTCACAAAGGTGATGTCTGTCCCTGCAGTTCAGACATGGTATTCTAGTCCTTGGGTATCTCTCTCTTGGTCTTCCCAACCCAGACAGACACAGTAAAACGTAGCATCGCAATACGCGGAGGTTATGAAGTAGCGACCTATGCCAGGGCATTCCTCTATGGCGCAGACCTGCCCTTCGGTGTTGGCTATGCTCTCAGTTGTGGCCATTCTGGTGCCGTTAAAGGGAATTGGGTGCCACGGGTGTTTTAAGCTGACTCCCCGAAATCAAGTTGGTGGTGGTTCTGTAAGGGCCAAAAGGGGCTTTTCTCAGGTGTTTCCCAGTCTGAAAAAGGTGGCTGATACCCGGTATTTCTCCACTGGCAACACAAGAAAGAAATTGTCTCGATGCGCACCCTTAGTGGGAATGGCAGTTGGTGGGTGGCACCAAGGCTCTTCCCCCCCCTTCCCAACAGCGAAGCAGTGGTCACCACTCGAACAGGGTTTTTCTTGGGGCTTACTAGCTGGGTTTTGCCACTTCTATAATAGAACGTTGTGCCTTAGGAGGCGCACTTGTCAGCGATGGGCGAGTGGGTACCCTGGTAGGGGAATAGGAGGATGTGACGTTAAGTGGTCTGCCCACCAAAGTGAAGGTAGGTGGCTTCTTCTGCGGCGTTGGAGGCAGCGGAGAAACTGCACATGGCACGTGCCAGACGAGGTTCAAGGTTGAACTGGACGAGCTGGATGCAGACCCTCTCTGATGTGAAGCCTCCTCCTTCCAGGTTGACACCTGAACCACTACTCTTCAAGACCCCAGCCTCAGCTAGCCCCTGCTTGGCAGCTTTTCCCCGCCCAGCCCTATGGTAAGATATAAGGGGGGGTGATAGGCCAGATAGTGGTGGCCAATAGGGGGTAGGCACGGCCGGATGGAGAGTAGGGTGCTGGCTGTGGGGGTGGGTAGCTGGCTTGGTTTACTGGCCGTCAGTCGAGTGCAGTTATGGGCAAAGTATGGCCCACGGGCCAAGTGCGGCCCTTTGGGCTAGTCAATCCGGCCCGCGACATGGTTTTGAATAACCCCTACAATTACACATAGGACAAAATGTATTTTCTGCGTAGCTAGAATAGAATAACGGTTTCCTTCTCATTGCGTTTTAAGTACGGTATTATCGCATCTAATATTAACTAAGTTTGCGTAGTGCCGTAGTAGATGTCTGTAGATCGGTAGCATGGCGATGTGGAGTACAATGCGTGTGTTGCTCAGCTAAGTTCGGAACGAATCGGGCGCTACCGTTTTCGTTTCGTCTGTTCTTGAGAACCTTGAGGTCAGTGTAGTTCGGACAGTCACGTAGTCAGTGTTAAGTCACCTCTGCAGCTGTGTGTCTGGCTTGAGTTTCTATAGTTTTGCTTTGTTGGTAGTGTTTGTTGACATTTTTTATTGTTACAATGACAAGTAAAAAACGTAAAGTTGATTCAGAATGTCGTGTTTTTAAAGATGAGTGGACTTGGAAATACTTTTTCACGCCTATTAAGGATAAATCTGTGTGCCTCATTTGCAATGAATCTGTAACCGTATTCAAGGAATTCAACCTCTCACGACACTTCATGACAAAACATAACAACGCCACTTATGAAACTATGACCGAAGAAGAATGGAAGCAAAAAGCAGGAGCTCTA
>NQII01005686.1:0-11491 GCA_002778355.1 Clitarchus hookeri | reverse complement strand
TCCACCAATAGTGTGTGTAGGCTGTTCATGGTAAAGTGAGCACTTTGGCCCTAGTTACTTTTTCCGTTCACCATTTTTATCCTTTAACCATATTTTTAAAATAAATATTGCCATGTAAGCAAAACAACAGCATGTGTATTCTACCACACTCGGAAGTTATAGTCTAACACTAAAATAAAATATATTTATTGACTATTATTCCCAATGAGAAGGCTTTCAAAAGTGCTCACTTTACTGTGAATAGCCTATACCAAGCATAATTTCAAAATGTGGAAACAAATATTATTGAACAAATTTTATTCTGTCCTGTGTTAACTGTGTCATGGCCATATATAGGTAAACACAAGAGTTTCTACATGTCCATGTGTAAAAGAGTTTAAAGTGCAGTTTACACACACTATGGGCCGATTCACCAACCACTGATTAACAGTTAACATGGTGTTAAGTTTAACAATGTACCAATGTTTCACAAACCACTGTTAACAATAACATAATGTTAAACCCACTATTAATCTAACAATGCAATTTCCTGTAGTTAAAACTAAGGTTGTGTGAATGCGACTTTCTAACAAAACGAAAACGAAAGAGATATTACGAACTTTCGTGAAAATGAAATGAAATGAAAATGAAATTAATTTCACAAGTGCTCAAATTTAACAACAGTTCAATGAATTTCATAAAATTTTAATTAATTTGTTGCATAACCAAGTAAAAAAATTGTAGGATATGGAGTATTTACCACAGGGGTTCTTGCCTACATTAAAATTTCCATCCTATGTAGTTATTTTAGTTTTAAAATAATGAAAATTAACACACTGATTTAGAGGCAAAAACTTTCTTTGCTGGTACACTAAATGAGCATTCATTAAACACCTGAATATTAATCGAAATCGAGAATTTTTGTTTTGTTACATCTTTCGGCAACCAAATTTTTTACCAAAACGAAAAGAAAATTATTTTTCTTTTTGGTTTGGTATACTCAACATTTGCACAACCATAGTTGAAAAACTAACGTGTTGTTAGCAGAAGTACAATGGCTGCTAGAAGATACATTTTACATGCTTTGTTACATTTTCATGGTTGTTAATCTCACTGCTCACTTCAATTATATCTCCGTGTTTTATAATTACTTCAACGATAATAGTTTTCTCATATTATGTATAATAACTGGTTCACATCAACTTTGCACAGCACAGGTTATGCTTGCGCTTACTAAATAGTACACACTGCTGCATTACATAGGGGCATAAACAAAGGGCGTGTTCCTTTCTCTATGAAACTCAAACAAGGACATTAACATAAAGTTGGTTTACTAAGTATCTGAAATGTTTGGTGAAACACCGCTGTCTCCAACATCATGTTACGGTATGTTAGCTAACATACTGTTGCGCATGGACTCCCCGCACTGGACACGGACTCCGTTACCGCATGGTCCGGCTCTGTAGGGAGTGACCCACTTCGACCCTCCCCTCCTCCATACATACCCACTCACTGCTCTGTCGCACGGCGGCAGTGATAGTCAACCTGGCTGGTGTCAAAGCCCCTCTTCCTTCCTGCTGGTGTCAATGACTTTAAAGGACGAGCAAGAATTTTCTTGTAAGACTATGGTCGGGGCAATGCAGCATTTGAAGAAGTTTCTCGGCTATGGCCTACGACACTACAAATACCGTCGCGGCCGGAAGATCAGCAGTCTTTTGTGGAAGCCATCTGGCGGAAGTACGGTTAGCTAACAGTCTGGTGTGGCGAGGAACAACAGTGGAGAAGAGACGGACGACGGCAGACGAGTGTTTCTGCAGTGTGAATGGACAAGAGGACACAGTACTCTACGTGCTTTAAGTCTATTGTGCATGAGGGCGCACTGAGATCTTTAGAATATTACGGACTGGTGGAATATGGAGTGAACTAAGGCAGGACTGTATCAACATGTAATAGGGACTTTATAATGTGAACAAGTAATACGGACTTTATATTGTAAATATTGGAACTGACAAATATGGACACATAAATTATAAAATAATTCAATAGGTTTCAATATACTGTTTATATACTGTTTCGTTATTTAATTACATCAATTTCTTTGAGGTTATTTTTAATTGTATTGATTGAATTTATTAATTTTAAATAAGAATTGATAGCAACTTATAGTAAACTATTAAATAGAGAGTACTTTATGTGTAGTTATTGTAAATAAATTAGGTAAATATAGATTAACTCTTTTATTTAACTACGACCTCCATTCCTTAACGAACCTGGTTAAGCCCACTGACTTTGAGAAATTGTAATAATAATTTTACAAGACGAGAGGGGCGTATCAAGAGTTCATGGCGGATGGAGGTCTTAATAAAATAAAATAACTAACTTTAATTTTGATTGATATATAATGCTATAAATATTCACACAGTTATTATTTAAAATACTGAAAAACCTATATCCATAATTACTTTTGGTATTCTCTGTAAGCACAATATTTAGCGTCTATCTCAATTCTTGTTGAAGTCCTTATCACTGTCTCTAAATTGGTTACACTCAATTCACACTCATTATTTACACATATTCAATCTGTCGATTGCCATCAATCCAAATGTCTCACTCACACATACAGTTCAATAATTCTGCCTGTCAAGTCTCACTCTCCACTGTACTGATGCTCACAGTCTGCAGACTTCAATCCCACTGGTCACTATGTTGCCACTGGTCACTTTGATGGCATGTCACTTTGCTGTCTTTGTACACACCTGGCTCTTAGGGCCGTGCAATCTTCCAAACCCTTGACTGTCAGTCCGGAAGCCCATCGCGGCTTAAATAATATTGCTGGTCCGATCCAGAAGGGTCCCTGCACCCAAGTCACGCTGACAGAGGCGAGGGTGATTTAGGACATTTTTGCAATGATAACCCCAGACATTCAATCCATTTAATAACAGATGGCCGCAGGAGTTCCAATAGGCTTATCGCTGCAGCAGCGGCATGCCTTTTTAAATCTCCGCACACCCCTTGGGCTACTACAGATGCCCTTGACACACTGTCCTTTGCACACTCAAGCCGAACGGGCAAGAGAAGCGACACAAAGCAGCAGCATGTAACAATACTGTGCCATTTTAACAAAGGTTGGTGAAACCGGGCATATAACCATTTCCAAACTTTCACTACAGATGGTGCCTCTCAAGAAGGGTTTGTGCACAGACACTGATGCAATCAAAATGAGAACAATTAGGACCACCACAACCCAAACAGTAGATGAAATGTACCATTAAAGAACCTTCCTTTCAATCAACATAATACACATCTCCCCTTAGGGACATTCAAGAGGCTACATTTTTTTTTTTTTTTTAATTTATTANAGAACCTTCCTTTCAATCAACATAATACACATCTCCCCTTAGGGACATTCAAGAGGCTACATTTTTTTTTTTTTTTTTTAATTAATTAATTTATTTATTTATATGAAACAATAGATAATAGTTTGAAACAAGTATAACAATGAAGGAAAACAACTTTTCAAAAATTAATTACATGCATTATAGGAATTTTTAATTTATCTCATTTTCTGNAATTTATTTATTTATTTATATGAAACAATAGATAATAGTTTGAAACAAGTATAACAATGAAGGAAAACAACTTTTCGAAAATTAATTACATGCATTATAGGAATTTTTAATTTATCTCATTTTCCGCACAAATCTCAAAATGGAACAAAATGAATATAACAATGTGGGACAAGTTGATAATTTAATTGTTAATAGAAAATNTGCACAAATCTCAAAATGGAACAAAATGAATATAACAATGTGGGACAAGTTGATAATTTAATTGTTAATAGAAAATATTTGGGGAAAAAAAATTAATAATCGAGAGAGTGTGTTTCTGTTTAACAACAGTGAATCGTTATATAGCAAGTAAATGCAGTAGTCTTAATATTTTAATTCAACTGTGTAGAGTCACAGAAATCTGAAGTTAATTTAACTGTTATTTACATTTTCCAGAAGTGGAAGTAGGTAAAGGGAAAATTATGAAGGGTTTAATAAATGCTGCCAATATGGTAAGAAAATAATCATGTGAAGTTGTTAGTGAAGTGCATACAGTGTTTTGGAAATGTGGAAATTTAGGAATGACTGACGTGTAAGTGACATCATTTCAGGAAGGCTGTCGTAAATTACATTTCATGTTTGTATTTGTGTGTGTCATATATTTTTGGGTTTAATTAAGTTAAACAATGAATAAAGACTCTATCTATGTACATCAGCTGTGCAGTAATGGCACACCTTGATATTCTTGGTTTTTTAGTGTTGCAGAAATTTTTTTCTATTCTCACAAAGCCTATTTGTGCTAATGATTGAGGTTGTGGTAGTAGGTAGTAGATTGTAATTGTCATTACCATGATATTTTGTAAGTGTAATTAGCAATACAGGTGGAGAAGTGTGCTCTTTTGCATGGCATTATTGTAATTCAGTTTGTTCGGTATGTTTTGTCTTAAAAAGGTAATTGCACAGTTTTTTTTTAATTATTATGAAATTACTTATTGAGAAGAAACACTTATAGTTTATTTGATGAACATTGTATTAAATATTGTGATTTTTTGTTAATTATTAAAGTTTGCATTGCCATAGGTGAAACGTATAGTTTAACAGTTTATCTTGTACTGTGCATATATATGCAAGGTTTAAATTATGAAAGAACTTTGTGAATTCTCTTTAAATATAAGTAGTTTTTTATTTCAAAATATGTACTACAGTGAATATTATAAAATTTTCTGTTTTATAATTTAATTACTTTCACTTTCAATTGAAGGTAAGGCCATTGGTAAGTCCTTAATAAAAACTTGTAGAAATTGCTAATTAGTCTAATGAAAAAGTGCTAATATTAGNGATATTTTGTAAGTGTAATTAGCAATACAGGTGGAGAAGTGTGCTCTTTTGCATGGCATTATTGTAATTCAGTTTGTTCGGTATGTTTTGTCTTAAAAAGGTAATTGCACAGTTTTTTTTNTCTTTTGCATGGCATTATTGTAATTCAGTTTGTTCGGTATGTTTTGTCTTAAAAAGGTAATTGCACAGTTTTTTTTAAATTATTATGAAATTACTTATTGAGTAAAAACAAGAAACACTTATAGTTTATTTGATGAACATTGTATTAAATATTGTGATTTTTTGTTAATTATTAAAGTTTGCATTGCCATAGGTGAAACGTATAGTTTAACAGTTTATCTTGTACTGTGCATATATATGCAAGGTTTAAATTATGAAAGAACTTTGTGAATTCTCTTTAAATATAAGTAGTTTTTTATTTCAAAATATGTACTACAGTGAATATTATAAAATTTTCTACCATGTTTTATAATTTAATTACTTTCACTTTCAATTGAAGATAAGGCCATTGGTAAGTCCTTAATAAAAACTTGTAGAAATTGCTAATTAGTCTAATGAAAAAGTGCTAATATTAGAATTACTGTAAAGTGTATAAGTGAAGATGTTGTGAATTTAGATATACCTTTGCAATTATGTAGAGGAAGCTCAAGCTGTTATGGGCAATTGTGTAATTGTAACCGAGTTATTAAT
This sequence comes from Clitarchus hookeri, assembly GCA_002778355.1. NCBI lineage: Eukaryota > Metazoa > Arthropoda > Insecta > Phasmatodea > Phasmatidae > Clitarchus > Clitarchus hookeri. Next base: position 5,936 of record NQII01005686.1, on the reverse strand, counting down.
GCAGAGTACCGGACCGGAAGTGCTTTATGAAGGTTTATAAATGTTATTTTCAAGTGAAAACTGTGTTACTGTAAAAAAACATATAATTAATGTGAGTTTGGAAATCATAGTTGACAATAGGAATTATAAGGAAGAGTAATTAAGGATGCAGTAAATGGTACTTAAATTTCCAAAGGTTGAAGTGGTTGAGGTGTTTTAGAGTATTGAGTCTTAAGTATCTGAGGAAGTAGTTAGGAGATGTTGCTGCAGTTTATGGTGTCCTGGGATCAGTGGCACAAAGTGAAGTGTATTTGGTTTGGGACAGGTCTGGGGCCCTTGTTTTTTTTGTCAGCACTGACCTGTGGGAGGCAGTCGCAGTGACGTGTAATATTGTTTGTCAGCACTGGCCTAGTGAAAGGCAGTCGCATTGACTTTTGAGGTTTTTTGTCAGCACTGACCTATGAGAGGCAGTCGCAGTGACTTTTTTATAGTTCTGGGCAGACCTGGGTCCCCTTTTGGAAGGTGTGCTGATCCCAGCGAGAGACCAAAAGGCAGCAACCCAAAATGAAGAATCGATGGCACAGGTAGAAATACACCCTCAACCACACAAATTGTAACAACCAGTAAATAATTGAAACCAGAAAGGTGTAATTTTCTTCCCGCATCCTCGTCAATAGCTTGTTACTCTTACAAGGGAGGTAAATAATTGTATCATGAGTTTAGTAAAGTAAATATTTTTTATTTGTCATAAGTAAAGTAAGTGAATATTTTGGTTATTAGTAATTACCATGTTATATGTAAAGTGTTTACAATGAACAGAGGCACAGTGGTTTACAGAACAGCATCATTCCAGATAGGTTTCGCTTTGGGAAAGATTTCTTCAAAATCCATCCCAAACTGAGGGGGGTAATGTAATGATGCAATATTCTTAATTTTTCGGGATACAGGTGTAAAATTCTTTTGTGTGTATTTAGCTTTGGAAAGCTTCGTAATATTTTATCAGGTTTCAAGTTAAAGCCGCGGTGGTTCGTTTCCCGTGATAGTTTGTTTATCGAGCAGACGTGTGCTTTTGTAAGTTATCGGATGGACATCTGCTGTTTACGTTGTAACAGGAGTCCGTTTACCATCTCGTTTCGAAAGTTGTTGTTTTGGTTATGCGTCAGCATTATACAGAAACTTTTCGGCTGCGTCGTGACGTTCGGTTCTCTGGAAGTGGACGGTGTCAACAGTTTTAGTTTCCTGCGACGCAGTTGCAGGTACGATAACATGTTGAGAGCGCGAGACACAGCGTAGTTTTGGATGACGCTACTGGCAGATGCCGGATGCCATGCGCTTATCTTAGGAGAAGGGAGAATAGGCCTGCCTAATATATACTGGTGGTGCCTATCGCCTAGAGGAACAAAGTAACCAACCGTCGAAGAAGACGCATCGGGCGTGAGAAGACGCATCAGGCATAAAGAATTTCACCCACACCGACAGCACCCGTGACCGTAAGATCTTTTGTTCACATTTCTTTTTCAATTTAACGTCACCTAAATTCTATCAACTTATTTCCGCCGGTGTGGGGGTCGTTAGGGTGCCAGGAGGGAACAAACATCCCTCCTGCCTTCGTAGCTTAGTCTTGCGATGCAAGTTTGAGACATTAATAAACTGTAAACGANCCGGCTGCGTCATGAGAAGTTCGGTTCTCTGGAAGTGGACTGTGTCAACAGTTTTAGTTTCCTGCGACGCAGTTTCAGGTACGATAACATGTTCAGAGCGCGGGACACAGCGTAGTTTTGGATGACGCTACTGGCAGATGCCGGATGCCATGCGCTTATCTTAGAAGAAGGGGGGGATAGGCCTGCCTAATATATACTGGTGGTGCCTATCGCCTAGAGGAACAAAGTAACCAACCGTCGAAGAAGACGCATCGGGCGTGAGAAGACGCATCAGGCGTGAAGAATTTCACCCACACCGGCAAGCACCCGTGACCGTAAGATCTTTTGTTCACATTTCTTTTTCAATTTAACGTCACCTAAATTCTATCAACTTATTTCCGCCGGTGTGGGGGTCGTTAGGGTGCCAGGAGGGAACAAACATCCCTCCTGCCTTCGTAACTTAGTCTTGCGATGCAAGTTTGAGACATTAATAAACTGTAAACGACTGTGGCGCTGGTCTGTACTTATATATTTATCTCTGAACAGTTCGTACTCGGTATACTGGACCTTCGTATGTGAACTGTGTATTTCAAATGAAAAATAAAGTATAGAACAAAATACTCTGGAACTTCTTCTAAATAAACCGGCGTTCAATTGTACTGAGTCTCGTGTTACTACCTTTGATTGAGCAAGCAGAGGCAACGTAAACATCAGCAGTGTAACAAAGGCCGGAACATTACAAGATGGCGCCCAACTGAGGGGCTCAATATTATAAATATGGTTTAACGAGCCGCAGCCACATTCCAAAGTTAAACCCTTAGATAAACCGCTGGATTCCATACAAATCCACTCCTGTGAATCTTAATCATTTAAGAGTATTTCAAGCTAAACAAATACACTCAAATGACCTATCAGTCCAGATGCCGGTAACATCTCAATTTTTTAATGCAAAGTAATACTGTGGACTTAGTAGTTAACATAATTCGGATCACTGGTTTTCTAGGAAGGCCTCATCCAGCAATTTTAAAGGCCTTTCAGAGACAAATAATCTGAGATATTTTGTACTTGCCCAACAGGACTAGTGTGTTGAAACACTCACGTCTTGTCCCCAGTCCCATCCTTAGGCCACTTTATCTTCAACTTCAGCTTGTGCTTGCTGGACTCGGGGTCATCCACTCCATCTCCCTCCTCAGAGGGTTTCTTCCTGCGGTGCTTCTTGTGCTTGTGCTTCTTGTGCTTCCGCAGCAGTGCCATGTCATCCAGGTCTGCACACAAACCACTTATACATCATTATTGTAATACATCACAATAGTGCACTAACACCATGTGCTCCCAATACCCTTGTTTGTCAAATGTTTCTGCTGAACCTCCTTCAGGTCATCTCTACAGTTNACTAACACCATGAACTCCCAATACCCTTGTTTGTCAAATGTTTCTGCTGAACCTCCTTCAGGTCATCTCTACAGTTTCATCCAACATACACTCATGTCACTAACAATATGATAAGTGATTTGGTAAGTCTACCATACCTAGAACTAACTAAANGCATCCAACATACACTCATGTCACTAACAATATGATAAGTGATTTGGTAAGTCTACCATACCTAGAACTAACTAAATACAACTAAAAATTTGCTGATCATAACTGCTACACACCACTTTCAAGGTCCCTTAACTTCATCCTGACCATAGTCCATTCACGGTTACTTCCAACTTTTCTGAAGCCCTGCTAAAGTTCTACTTCCTGGATATTCCTCCGCCTCATGCAAACAAAACTTAAACAAGTATAGAAAATTACACCAAAANCTAAAGTTCTACTTCCTGGATATTCCTCCGCCTCATGCAAACAAAACTTAAACAAGTATAGAAAATTACACCAAAAAGACAACGTACAACACTGATGCACACTCAGTGAAATAGTATTTTACATAAGAACTATTTCTTACTACGCATTACCAACACACCTGTTTTGTATCTGTTTTTAATCATATAAATTATAAACGAAATAATATAATTTAGAGATTTAATAGCTAAAAGTTTTATTTAACCAAAAATAAGGTACTTTTATAATAGCACAAATATAAAATGCTTCTGATACACTGCATATTTAGGAAACAATCCAAACATGTCATACGATACATGGGGCAATTTTTCAAAGTTTGGTTCTAAAAGTGGGAAGAAACAACAAATAGACTATAGGCAGAGTTTACTATCTTTTTAATCTCAATATATATATTCAAGGTATGCCTAAAGGTGCATCCAGATATGCATGCGTTATGCATGTATGAGGCCCTAATCAGGTGTGGATGTGTTGTTCTCGCGTGGCGCACAAGCAGGCTTGCAAAACCTACTCACAAGCCAGCTTGTGAGCCAGTGCATGAGCAGGTACGTGTGGATAACAAGAAGGTGCCTATAACATACGTCTAATGCTTTCCAAACTTAAAAATATAAATTGACTTAGACTGGCTTAGGATTGAACCCACAACCCTCTTTTATATTGTGATAAAAGATAGTTGCCCTGCCATTTCAGCTAAAAAGCAAAATTATAATTATTTTTGGTATAAAAGCTTTGATTGCTTTAAACGATTTTTTGTATTTGTCATCACTTTGATACTTATGTTCGATAACCGTTCTTTGCTCGGTTTGTAATAAATAATTGCCACTGCTTTCTCATCTCATCTTTACTACAACACAACTGAACAAAACCTTAACAACAACAACTATATACACTCTGAGAACAAAAAAAAAACACTAAAGTTAACAGGTTTGCCAACATCACAATACAAAACATACAACAGTTAACACCATTCCTCAAACCTGTTTAAATTGCAAAACCAAAAATTAATAAATTCTTAACGTTGTGAAATGGCTAACAAACAAATACTTCTTAACAAGTATCGTAAAAATATCTGCAGGATTTCCTGTCAAATCAACATATTGTAACACAAAAGTACCATCCTTAAAGTTCTACTTCCTGGATATTCCTCCGCCTCATGCAAACAAAACTTAAACAAGTATAGAAAATTACACCAAAAGACAGCGTACCACACTGATGCACACTCAGTGAAATAGTATTTTACATAAGAACTATTTCTTACTACGCATTACCAACACACCTGTTTTGTATCTGTTTTTAGTCATATAAATTATAAACGAAATAATATAATTTAGAGATTTAATAGCTAAAAGTTTTATTTAACCAAAAATAAGGTACTTTTATAATAGCACAAATATAAAATGCTTCTGATACACTGCATATTTAGGAAACATGTCATACGATACATGGGGCAATTTTTCAAAGTTTGGTTCTAAAAGTGGGAAGAAACAACAAATAGACTATAGGCAGAGTTTACTATCTTTTTAATCTCAATATATATATTCAAGGTATGCCTAAAGGTGCATCCAGATATGCATGCGTTATGCATGTATGAGGCCCTAATCAGGTGTGGATGTGTTGTTCTCGCGTGGCGCACAAGCAGGCTTGCAAAACCTACTCACAAGCCAGCTTGTGAGCCAGTGCATGAGCAGGTAAGTGTGGATAACAAGAAGGTGCCTATAACATACGTCCAATGCTTTCCAAACTTAAAAATATAAATTGACTTAGACTGGCTTAGGATTGAACCCACAACCCTCTTTTATATTGTGATAAAAGATAGTTGCCCTGCCATTTCAGCTAAAAAGCAAAATTATAATTATTTTTGGTATAAAAGCTTTGATTGCTTTAAACGATTTTTTGTATTTGTCATCACTTTGATACTTATGTTCGATAACCGTTCTCAGCTCGGTTTGTAATAAATAATTGCCACTGCTTTCTCATCTCATCTTTACTACAACACAACTGAACAAAACCTTAACAACAACAACTATATACACTCTGAGAACAAAAAAAAAACACTAAAGTTAACAGCTTTGCCAACATCACAATACAAAACATACAACAGTTAACACCATTCCTCNAAAAAACACTAAAGTTAACAGCTTTGCCAACATCACAATACAAAACATACAACAGTTAACACCATTCCTCAAACCTGTTTAAATTGCAAAACCAAAAATTAATAAATTCTTAACGTTGTGAAATGGCTAACGAACAAATATTTCTTAACAAGTATCGTAAAAATATCTGCAGGATTTCCTGTCAAATCAACATATTGTAACACAAAAGTACCATCCNTTTCTTAACAAGTATCGTAAAAATATCTGCAGGATTTCCTGTCAAATCAACATATTGTAACACAAAAGTACCATCCTGTACTTTATCTTTAATGTAATGATGATGAACATCAATATGCTTAGTAAGCTTTGAGTTTTCTGC